>PVKS010005627.1:0-83793 GCA_004027875.1 Aplodontia rufa | reverse complement strand
AATGCTTACCTGCCCTGAGTTTCTATTACTGTAGGAAGGGTCCCCTGAGCCAGCAGGTTATTTGACTCCCTCAAAGTGTATTCCAATTCCTCGCTTCTCTGCTGCTGCCCACCGCCACAGCCACCACCACCACAAGGCCCCCGGAGGCTGGAGCCTCCTCTGTCTCTGATCAGAGCCGACACCAGACGTGATTAGCAGGCGCAGCAAATTCAATTTGTTAAATGAAATTGTATTTTGCCCACGGCTGCTTCTGTTTGATCCCCCGGGACAGGGGAGCATGGGAGGGAAAGGGAGGGGAGCAGTGGGAAGCTACAGGAGAAGGACCAGGTGCAGTGCAGGGAGGGGTGCCATTGGTGCAGGAGGCAGCAAGCTTGGGTAAGGGAGGAGTATGTATCATGGCATGGGTGCCCCAGCCTAGGCAGGCTGAGCATAGGTGACAAGCCCAGTTGGGCCTGAGCTGTGCCACCCTGGGCAGGCGCTCAGAGCCTGAGCTAATGTGGGGCCTGCCACGTCGCTTGGCACTTGGCACTCAGAAGTGCCTGCTTGCCCTTGGCTCACGTCCGCCACGTTCAACACGTAGCCTGCACCACACCCTGCAAGGACTGGCTAGGAGAACAGAGGGGCTGGCTTGGGCCCTTTGGGTCAACCCCAGCTGCTGCTTGCTCTCCTGACTCCCCTCCCCCATGTGGGACTCAATCCAAGGGTCAGAGGCGCTTCCGCTGCTGGGAGCAAGGGAGGAGGGTGGGGGTGGAGCTGCCTCCTCTCTGCGTGGGAACCCAGCCTGTGTAAGCAGAAGCTGGATGGGGTGGCCAGACTGATGCCCTGGGGTCTGGGAGCCAGGAATGGAAGAAATGAATGCATGGTTTACATGGAACTCTCAAGTTCAGTCTGGCTTAGAAGTCAGGCCGGTCCTTCTTCAGCTTCTTATAGTCAGTGGAAACTGCAAGGAACTAAGGAGAGTTGTCGTCAGAGACCACTTGCTCCATATGAGAGGGGTAGATTTGGGGCCAGGATTTGAATGGATAGAGGAGAAACCCTAGAGCCACATGGAGGTACCTTGTATTGGTCATTGGGGCTCAAGCGGTTCCAAGGTTCTGGGTTGTTCTTCCGGTCCCAACTGCAGAGAGAGTGGAGGATTAGGGTCTCCTGGGAGCCAGGATTTAAAGCAGAACTTCACAAAAGGGGCCACCCAGCTGAGTTCCAGACAGGGTTTTGCCCCCAGCCTAGCACTCCTGCCCATCTGCTTTGGGGGCCCATTTCCTAGAGATTAACAGGGGAAGGAGCATGTTAGCAGGTGCTGACAAGTGAGAGAAGAAGCTTGTTACCATTGTCAAGAGTGGGGCTTGGTGACTGGTGACAACCTGGCCCAGACCCCCAACCTCCCCCACCCCCCATGTACTTCCTGCCACCTTAGGTTAACCCCTCAGAGGAGAGTCTAGGGGATTGGGCAGAGATCCTAAGAGGCAGGGTTTTCAGTGGTGTCCCTAGAATTCCCAGGACACAATGAGTGGTTGCGCCTTTTGCTTGTGAAAAGATCCTTCACCCCTGCTGCCTCAGGCAGGGTGCTAAGTCTCAGAACCACTCCAGGGAGGGGGAACACAGGGTTCCCCCAGTAGCTCACCTAGTTACCCCCCAACCCGTGCACCTGGGAGAACACAGGTACCCAAAAGCCTGTGGTGTGCAGCCGAGCAACATCGCCATGGCAGCCCAGTGGCTCCAGCCTCACAGGCTCCAAACCCCACTCAGTCTAGAGCCACCCAGGAGTGAGTGAGGGGGTCTCCCAGGTCATCCCTGAGATGCCAGATGGTATTGTCAAAGGTATAGGGCCTGGGGATCACTGCTAGGGCCAACATGCCTTCCCACTCCACTTTGCCCCACCCAGGACCCCTCCCTGCCAGCATCCTGAGTCCAGCCTTTACCAGACGTCCGGGCTGCGTAGGGCCAGTCGCAGCAAGTAGAGCGCAGCGCTACCCATGCCCAGGCCGATGAAGCTGATCATTGGGATGAGCTGCAAGAAAGACAGGGTACTTTCAGAGTGAGACCCCTTCTCATAATTCCCTCTCGCCTTTAAGTTTTTCTGCCTGTCCCAACTCCAAGGTCTGGTTCTTCCTTTCTGGGAGAGGGGACCTAGAAACTCTTACAACCACATTTCCTTCCTTACCCCTCAAAGATAATGTCCAAGGTAATTTCCAGGAACATAGGAGGCATGTTGCAGGGGTAGGTGGAGAGGGTGTGTCCCTGAGGGAAGATTTGGAGCACTGGGGGAACTGGACAGGAATCAGGGCTCTGGGGGATTTTGTGGGTAGGACAGCGTGAGAGTTAGGAGTTAGAATCCCAGGCTCTGAGGATTGAACTCACCCCTGGATGTCTTTTGATCTGCCGGTAGAAGCGGGCCCCGAGGTTTGTTCCTGCCATAACTGCCTTTCCAGTGTCTGGTCTTCTCTGGCTCTGCTCTCAACCTCTTCCTGGGGTCCCGCCCCCCTGGGGAGGGGTCAGCCTAGCCCAGCCCCCTGGCTTCTTCAGACTCACTCCACCCCTCCCAGCTCCTTTACGCTCAGCAATCCCAGGTGCAAAGCAGAGGGGAATTGTTGGGGAGTCTGGAAGTTTTTACTTCCCAACTCCTCTATATGCCTGCATCATGGCCCATGGGATACCATCATACTTGGGGCTTTAGGCCTCCGAGGGAGGGGCCCCAAAGGCACCAAGATACTGAAGGGTGATGCAGAAGTGGGACAGGAAAACTGACAGAGCTCCTGCAACATGCACTTGTGGAGTGTTCACAGGAGCTTGGGAGAGACTTGATTGCCTTGTCTACTTGGAGTAGGAGTGAAGGTTGAGCCCACCCCCACCCAAAGAGGCCACCCTCTACCTCTACCGCAGTCTGAGGGACAAGAGGAAGAGAATGGAGAGAGAGAGAAATAATCCACAAAGATATGATGAGATGAAGTAGAAAAGAGAACAAGACAGAGCTGCGTACTATATTACCTCTTGCTTAGCCAATTCTGGTGTATGCTATGCTGCCAGGGTGGGAAGGCTCTCCACCCCAGCCTTTGGGGAATTGGGTACCTTGGGGAGGAAGGAGCCTAGCCTCATCCGCTTCCCCCCCCCCCCCCACGCTAACCTCCACCTTGGGCTCCCACCTTTGCTGCGGGGAACCTGCCAAGATCTCCCACTTATATTCTCTAGAGCCTGCCTCATGGCTGCGACAGGCAGGGGTGAGCTGTGCACCCGCTGCTGGGCCCCTGGGGTACCAGGAAGGAGAGGGCCGTTTCTGAAGCCCCCCCTCCCTTTCTCTCACACTGATACCTCCCCCGCCCCTCTGCGCTGACAAGCAAGCTCGGCTGTAATTAGGCTGCGGGGTCCGGACTCGCCGCCTCCCTCTGCCAGATAATGAGATAAAGTGTCAGAGACATGGAGAGAACAAAGAGACAGAGACTCGCTGCGATGTGTGTGGGGGGGGTGATGGTAGTGGTGGAAGAAGGGTGCTGACAGATGTCAGAGCCTCAGCAGCCCAGAACCCTCCCTGAGCGGGGCACCTCCAGGGCTGGGCCAGGGAGAAGGTGTCCTGACACCCAGCATCCCCCCCAAACCCCCCAGCCCGCCAGTCTCTGGGGCTAAAAATCAATCCTGGAGCTCTAGCTGGAGTGGCTGCCCAGCTGAGCTGTACATCTGGCATTCTGTGGCACAGCTGGGGAGCTGGGACACGGGAGGGATGCTTGCCTCTTGCACCCACTCTTTTGCTCTGGGGCCTTCACCTGCCTCCCTCCTCCTTTCTTTTGAGTTTTGGTGATCCGGGATATGGGGTGACCCAGATCCTCAGTCTCACTCCCTTCCTAGAGCTGCTACTCTTCCTCCTGCCTTGAACTTCAGCCCGCTCTCTGAGCCTCCAATATTACGTTAGTGCTTCTGCTCTTGCCTCTCCTCGACTCCTTGATCCTTCACCTGCTTCTGGTCCTAGTCTCTGCATCCTAAGAGCCTTCTCTTCCTTGGTCCGTGATCTCTAGGGCTGAGCTTGGACACAGCACTTAATTGGGTTCCAGATTCCTCCTCTATGTCGCCTAATCCCCTTCCTCACCTCTCTGTCTCTCTCTTCCTGACCCCTGCACTTTCTCATCACAATGGCTCTGGCAAGTGAGGGACCTCAGGAGTCACTAGCCAAGGATTAGGTGTGGACTGGGGTCCCACCAGCCAGACTGAAAGCTAAACTGAAGAACCTTAATCCGCGAGCTGAAGCTGCCGGCTCAGTGCGTCAAATCCAGTTACGCTCGCGGGTATTTCCCCGGTCGGTGGGCAAGGGCGCCCCCTGGAGGCCGAGCGGCTTCCAAACTCGGGGGAGAGGCCTTGGGTGCCCCCTGTGGGGAAGCGCCAGCCCTACACACCCAGTTTTCGATCATTTAAATCTCATTCACGCTCCACGGGTCACTCCCGCTACTCCTACCACCAAGGCGGTTAAGGCCCTTAGACTTCACTCTTCTGGTGTGAGGTGACGCCAGAGAGAGCAGAAAGACTGCGGAAGATTCTGCCTTGACTGCTGCAGGCGGCTTCCCAGGTTCAGGTTGGAGCCTCCATGTCAGGGACCACATCTCTACTCTGGGACTAAAGGTTCCGAGACTACACTCCGGTTTGGCCTGCTCTAGCCTCTGCCCTTCTATTTTATTTGTACCATCTGTCTGTTTTTGTGTAGCTCTGCCTCTTTGGGTATGTCTGTGTCTCTCTGTCCCTTATATTCTGGTTGTGTATATCTCTCTGCTGGTCTCTTTACCTGGCTTTGTCCTTTTGCATCTGTTTATTTTTCTTGTGTCCGTCTCTCCTTCCCTCTACGTCTCTCTAATGGGCTGTGTCTGTCTTGCAGTCTGTTTCCCCCTTTCCCCTATTCCCCAGCTCTATTCCTATTCTCTGGCTTGCTACTCTTATGTAGCTGCAGCAGCATAACGGGACAGCCTGGAGACACCTTAGGACACTGCTCCGGGTCACCTCCACATGTCCGTCACCTCAGCACAGCCTCGATCATCCTGCTGCAGCTGTAGGATGTGGAGTGGGCACCCAGAAGGGAAAACTACAGTGCCCAGCATCTGTTCGGGAGCCCCGGGACCCCCTGGCCCTCAGTGCCACTATTAAGGGCAAGGGGTCCCGAGGCTCTAAGATGATCATGACTGCATCAGTCAGACAGACTCAAAGCCGGGAGCCGAAAGGCGAGCAAGCAAGCGAGCGAGACAAAGACGACTGTGCCATCTGTTTATGCAAAGCGCTCTCCGCCAGGGACCCCGGCGTCCCGGTGTTTGGCTCAGCTCGGGGCACAGGGTCATAAGCCGCTCCCGCCCGGCGCCCCCGCTGCGTCTGTGCTTTCTCCCTCCCCAGCACCCAGAGGGGCCACCGGGCGAGTGGAACGGAGAGGGGGTGGAGTGTTGATGTGATTGGAGCGGACGGGGCTGTTTCTTCAATAATGGATGGAGATGATGCGGACGGCGAAGCCGAGCCGGTCGGGAGAGGAGAGAGGAATAGAAATAGGGAGAGGAAAGAGCGGGGGCGGGAGACTCACCCAGTCGCTCACGAGCGCGTGCGCATACACACATACACGCGCGTCACACTGTCTTTCGTGTATACGCTGCCACGCGGCTCACACCCAGGCACACGCCCACGCACTGTCACCAAGACACACACCTACAGGCAGAGACGCCAGAGCAACACACACTCACCAGTAGCTCTTCCTGGTTTTCACACATATTGGCCTGGAGGCAGAGACACATGGAGATGCTGTCACGCGGGGGCACACCAGGCATGAAGAGCCCATAAACAGTAGACACGCCAAAGCATATATGAACACCCAGACACCTAGACACCCTGGGGCTTAAAAATCAAGGATTGAGGTAGTAATGGGAAGTGGATCAATCCAATAGTACAACAATGGCAAGGACACACACAATCAAGGGCCCCAAAATGGTCATAATCCTGGAATCAGACACACCTCACACAGCCAGGGCACAAACAGACATACATACCACACACCTGAAGTACAGGTGTTCATAATTGCCATGGCATGGAGAGACCGCTCACCATCCACAACCATTCAGGCTCAAACCCTCGCATATGCAGGAGCTGCCATCTGTGCTCGGAGGGGTGAATTGTGACCCAGAGGTAGTGGTAAGGGTCTCCAGAGCAGACCTTGTTAATCTATGTTAGCCTAGCAATGTAATGAGGTAGTGGTGACAGGAGGAGCCTAGGGCTGAGAACTGGCCTGTAGCCCCCTCTTGGTTCCCTGCAAGCTTCCTTCTCTGGCCCTCAGGGCCGGTTGTGTGGACCTTGGGCAGTCTCAGTCGGCTGTCTCCCCTGACTTGAGTGGGGGTGTGTGTCCCTGGGAGGACAGTGGCAGTTGCACTGGAAGATTCCCAGGATCTCCAACAGGGCTTCAAAGTAAGAGTCTCATCTCTCCACCCCACCTCAAACCCATTGCTGTCCAATTTTCTGACTTCCAAGAGTACTTCTTCCTTGCTCCCAAGAGTGGAGTGGGTAGTGGAGAAGGGCAGGATGCAAGTTGAGTCTTGGACCCTAGTACCTGGTTCTTCCTCTGATCTATTTTCAATTCAGTCTGCTCCTTGGCCCAGACTTATGACCTTTGCAGCATGAGGCAGCATCATCCATCACCCAGGCGCCTGCCTGTGGGAATGGGAGGCGCTGGGGGCTGCCACCCTCTCCTGGGATTTGCTTCCCGGCAGGCCTACCAGGACTTAATCTGCTCCTAGAGTACGAGTGGAAGGGCATGAACATGAGGCTCAATCGTGACACTGTCTTGTCTCCCCACCCCACCCCGCACCCCAGCACCTCTCCTTCCAGCTCAGCATAGCCTGTGTCTCAGCTCTTCTCGTCCCCCTTCTCTCGGGCCCTTTGCTTAATTTCCTATTAACTGCTGATAAATCCAATTAAACCGCCGCTCTAATTAGGGACAGCTGCAGGCTCCGTAAGGCGAAGGAGGGGGGCATCCCCAGTGTAAGGGAAGAACAGACTGCTCTCCTTGCTCCTCGACACCCCCACACCAGCATCACCACCCAATGAGCCAGTAAATTGGTTTTGGTCCACAATTGTGTTGGGGGGCAGGCTCTTGAAGGTCTCGGGAGAGCGGGCCTCTAGTTTTGAGCCCCACAGACGGCTTGATGACTAGAGGTGATCAAAAAGCCCTCGCTGTCTCTCCCCTCACATGCTCGTGGTAGGCGGATCCTGAGGAGGGATGGGAGTAAAAGGTTGACTTGTGTGTGATTGTGGTGTGTGCGTGTGCCTGTGAACTGATCCTATTCTAACCCAATTAAAACGGGGGCTGCCTGAGTCTTCCTGCATGACCCTGCTAAACCTCTCCCCGCATCCGGGACAGTCAAGGGCAAAGGGAAAGAGAAACTGAACCCAGTACTGCAGCAAGTCTTCTTGCGTGTTTCCCTACCCCACACCTCAGCCTTCTGTAAGGAAAAAGGAGTGGCGGCGTGGGGAGAGGCGTCCCAGGCCCTCCACTTCCCCAGCCCAGCTGAGCCTCTGCCCTCCCTCCGCCAGCAGCAGATGGTGCCCAGGCTCCCGCTGCCAACCTTGCTAGGCGGTGCCAACCTCAGTGCTGGCAGACAACCGGCAGACAGGAAGAGGAGCTTCTGCCTGGCCAGACTGACCCTCCCCCATCCGCCATCAAGCCCAAGACCTCTCAGCCTGGCTCACTCCAGCGACCACCCTAGGCTGCCTCTCACTGGTCGGTTCCTAGGTCCCCAATCTCTTCGCTTCCTTCTGCTCCCTTCCCCACACCTTCCCGCTCCTCGCCACCTGCCGCCCTGACCAGGCCGCCTTATTTGCATATTTGCATATGCAAATAATAACATTTGCATAAAGCGCGCCGCAGGGGGGTGTCTCTGCCAAAGGCCAGTTAGCTGTCTGCTCCGAGTCCTCTCACTTGGTACCTGTCGGAAAGGACTGGGGTCGGGGCCGTGCGGGAGGGGTTAATCCCCGCCCCGCCCCGCCTCCCCCCCGCCCCCGGCCTCGCTAACTGTGTTCCCGGAGGACTCAAGGAAATGTTGCTATGGAGACGGCACGCACCCCATTCCCTACCAGGCCTAGGGTCTCGGGCTTGTAGTCTCTGGTTTTCTCCCCTTGTCCACCCGCTACAGTCGGTCCCCATTCCTCGCACTCCAACCGAGATCTTGCATCGCCCCCTGGTGGCCTAACTCGGCGCTGAGCCAGGTTCTGAAATGCAGGGGGCGGCCCAGGCCTAAAATGTCCAGAGCTAGGGCACCTAGTCTGTTTCCTTCCGTGGGGCCGCTAGGATAGTGACACCAAATCCAAGTCCAGCTCCCCTTTCTTCACTTGCAGGCAGAAGCCTAACCTGACGAATTCACCTACTTCCCTGCCTACCATCAGTCTCAGCCCAGATGGGTCTGGTTACCTGATGGGAGAGATTTGGGACAGCTGGGGAGGATACGCCACCCCTCTGCAGGCCTTCTCCTCGTCCCCAAAGCACGAACTTTTTTTTTCAGGGCTGAGGACCGAACTGGGGGCCTTGTTCTGCCATTGAGCTAAATCCCCAATCCCCAAGAACGAACTTTTCTAACTTTAATCCCAACTTTATTGATTTGGTGCTGCGGATTGAACCACAAGCACTTTACCGCAGAGTTACATCCTCAGTTGTTTTTTTTTTTTTTATTTTGAAACATGGTCTCACTAAATTGCGATCCTGGTCTTGAACTTGATTTGTTGGGATTACAGGCTCACACTAACAGTGCCCGGCTTGTCACAACTTTAATTCTCAACATTCGAAGTTCGACCCTGTGACACCCCTCAGCTTCTCCTTAGTGGAGATGCATTGTTTTCCCAGCTCTCACAGGATAGGCCTGAGGAGTTGCGGGTGGGGGCTGCTCAGGGCATCAGGTATCTGAGGCCCCCCCCCGTAGGCCAGGGGTGGGAAGGGATGCAGGAACCAGTCCCTTCCCAGAAGCCCCTGGCACTTTCTGGAGGGCCTTCAGCAATCCAGTTGCTTTAGTCCCTTTCCTCCCCAACCTCCAATGGGCCGGCCCAGGATGGGGATGGATGTCTCCCGACTGCAGGCGCCCATACGCCTAAATCTCCTCCAGGAAGTCGGTAGGGAACAGCCCCACCTTGCGACCGGTGTAGACCTTGACGTAGCCGCCGGCTTCGTCTCCTTTCTGCACCACGATCTAAAAAATTAAAGTGTTAGAAACTAAGAGTGGAATCAAGGGAAAAGGCAGAAGATGAGATCATGAGACCCTGGGATTACAGAGGCTCGTCCTAATTTCATTAATGGATTAAAAGTCTCCAAGGAATGTGGTCAACTGAGGAGCTTTCAGGCCTGTGACTGGGTTGGGACACCACAGCTACCTGGTCCTTCTTCAGAGTGATCTGCCCTATCTCGCGATTCCCCACAAAGGATCTCGTTACACGGTGCACACGTTCTCCAGCCCGGACCCGAATGATGAAGTTTGGAGGGAAAAATCCAACCTTTTCCCCGATTTTCCCCTATGGAAGATAGGAGAGAGACCCAATCTCTCACTTCAGGTTTTAGACTCAAACCATACCCCACCCTAGTCCCAGACCTTTCTCTTACCCGCCACCACTCCTCATTGGAGTCATCAATGACTGTGATCTTCTCTCCTGGCCTGGGAGAGGAAGGAAAAAGCCTCTGAGATTTAGGGGCCTCCTGCATATACCACTCCCTGGGTGTGCCTCAGGTTCAGTCCAGATAGGATCCAAGCCTAGGCCCCAAATTTGTCTTTCCCATAGTGAGTCAAGCTCTCCCTTCTTCATTCCCCAGTACTCCCCAACCTCTCCTCTTAAGGCGTCTCACGGAAAATCCAGATCGTCCTTCTCCAGGGCTTTGAACCGATAGAGTGCCACAAAGTAATGAGACTGCTGGAAGCCAGGCTGCTTGTGCTAGGGGTGAAAGCAGATAATGAGTTTCAGGGATCTTCTACCCCATGTTGAGGAGCATTCTCTAGACTAATTACATTCCAACTTCCAAGTGTTGAGGTGTGTGTGTGGCAGGGGGTGCAAAGCAATGAAAAGGGTGATGGGAACTTCTGCTAAAGCCATGCATGGTGTCAGACCTGGGTTGGGAGAGGACTGGGGTAACTGCAGGGGAGAAAGGATTCTCACTTTGTCATCAGGTGTCTTCTCAGTCTTCTTGTTCCCTTCTGAGTTTCCTGGGATGGGAAACACCAAGAAATGTTTTTGCCGCCTGGAGGGCAGACCTTATTCTCTTTCCCTTGTGTTGGAAAGCCTCTTTTTTTCCCAAACTTGGCTCACCCCTTGTCTCTCCACTTCTTGTGCCACATACATTAAGCCCCTAGCCTACCCCATCTCTATGGATAGAGATGGGTGACACTTACCATCCTGGGGTTTGCCTTCCTCTGGCCTAGACGCCTCTGGCTCCTCCTCCATCATAGCTGCTAGAGGCTGGAGGGGGGTACCAGTGTTAGTGAAATGTTATTTTGGGTACCCATGCTTTACCCTGCCTCTCTAGTCAGGCCAGGTTCTCTAGAGAACTATAGAATAATAGGATCTCAGGGTTGTAAGGAGGCTTATAGGAAATATCTAGTCTAACCATCTGCTTATTTCAGAGACTTCCTCTGAAATACATTGGCAGGTAGGTCACCCACATTGTGCTTGAATGTAGCTAATGACTGGGAATTTACTACCTTACAAAGTAACCCTGTGCAATTTTGGGGCAATTCCTTATCTTAAGCCTATATCAGTCTCCCTGTAATCTTTAGTTATTGGTCTTGATTTGCTCTCTGGGGCTATAAATGTGGAACAAATATGGCCACCTTAAATAGCCGAGGACAGCTGACATGTCCTTTTTGGTTTTTCTTCTCTAATAATTCTTAGTCCCTTCAAATCACTCCCATGATCCAGATTCCAGGTCCTTCATTGTACTGTGTGCCCTTTAAAAATACTGCAGCACGTAAGAGAAAAATGGGTCTGGAGGGGAGGGGTGGCACATGCCTGTAATCTTAGTGACTTGAGAGGCTGAGGTAGAAGAATCACAAGTTCAGTCATCCTCAGCAACTTCTAAAGGCCCTAAGTAGCTTGGCAAGACCCAGTCTCAAAATAAAAATAAAAATAAAAACAAATAAATTAAAAAAAGGGCTTGAGTGGAGATCAGTGGTAAACCCTCTGGGTTCAATCCCCAGTAAAGAGAGAGAGAGAGAGAGAGAGAGAGAGAGAGAAAGAGGGATGGGGAGAGAGAGGAGGAGGAAGAGAGGGAGAGAGAAATGGGCAGCACAGTTTTTCATAATTCCCTTAAGAGAACAGAACCCAAGAGTATGCTACTCTTTCTGGAAGCAACCAAATCACACTGCTAAGGACTTGTAAGTCATAATACACACTACAGAAATTCTTGATCTGTGCCTAACTTCTATATCAACTACTCCAAGGTCAGATCTCTAGACCTGTTTCTGTACTGTTGATTTTTCTTGATCCCCAAACAGATGAGAACATTTTTCTTTAAGAAATTTCAAATTAGGGGCTGGAGCCGTGGCTCAGTGGTTACAGCGCTTGCTTGGCATGAGTGAGGACCCAGGTTCAAAGCCCAGCACCATGTACAATGAATGCCACATGAAAAACAAAATAAAATTGATTCTCTCTCTCTCTCTCTCTCTCTCTCTCTCACATACACACACAGTTCCTCTAAAATAGGGACAGTGAGAGAAAGAGAGAATCAGCTATCAATTTTAGTGCTGGGGTTTGAACCTGCATCCTTGCACATGCCAGACAAGCGCTGTAACTGCTGAGCCACTGCTCCAGCCCATTCTCTCTCTTAAAAAAAAAAAAAGGAAAAGAAATTTCAAATTATAAGTTTTGGCTCTTTCCTATAGTCTGTAAGAATTTATGCATTATATAAGTTTTCCCTCTTAGCTTTTAAGTAAACTTTTTTTTTTTTAAGAAAGAGGGACAGTGGGGTTGGAGCGGTGGCTCAGTGGTTTCAGCGCTTGCCTGGCAAGCACGAGGACCCGGGTTCAAACCCCAGCACCACATACACAACTGAGTGTTGGAGCAACTAAGGCCATGTGAAAAAAACTAAATAAAGTTGTTTCTCTCTTTCTCTGTCTCTCTCACTGTCCCTCTCTCTTTATAAAAAAAAAAAAAGACTTAAAAAAAAAAGAAAGAGGGACAGTGAGAGAGGGAGGGAGAGAGAGAAACAACTTTATTTTTTTATGTGGCCTTTGTTGCTACAACACTCAGTTGTGTATGTGGTCCTGGGGTTCGAACTCGGGTCCTCACGCATGCTAGGCAAGTGCCGTAACCGCTGAGCCACCGCTCCAGCCCCAGCTTTTAAGTAAACTTAATGAACATACCATTGTCTTCATTTTTATCAGTGAGAAAAAAAGGCCATTGGTAAAGATCATGGACCAAATCATGTTACAAGGCATCAGAAATGTCCCTTCAGTGGGACACTTTAAAAAAGAAAAAAGAGAGAGGGACAATGAGAGAGAGAGAGAGAGAAAGAAAGAATAAGTTTTATTTAGTTTTTCATGTGACTTTTGTTGCTCCAACACTTCATTGTGTATGTGGTGCTGGGGTTTGAACCGACATCCTCATGCATGCCAGGCAAGCGCCCTAACTGCAAAGCCACCACTCTAACCCCTAGATGGACACTCTTAAAGGACCTAGAATCTTTGGTACTGTCATTCAACCAATTTGTGAAATTGATCCAACTGTAACTATCATCCATATTAGTCCATATTGGTTGTCCAGAAATACATAAATTCCTTGCAGAACTGAACAAAAGTCTATGGTATTACCAACCTAGCAACTCTGTTATAAAAGGAAAGGAGGCTGCTCTTGGCCAGTAGCTTTGTGTCTCAGTTTCATCATCTGTAAGAGTAATGGGTTAGACCAGATGATCTTTAGACTCTTGCACGGCTCTAGAATTCTCTGATTACTTGACATGACAAATTCTTTCCCCCAAATCCAAAGTACAGCTCTTCTGTCATCCAGTAATGCCAAGGACCTGGGGCCTAGCCTTCTGTGGTAGTTAATACAATTTCAAAAGGGAGTTGAGAAAATACACTCTATGACAGGAGTTCTTAACCAAGGCCCATGGTGAGCCTCTAAAATTGTATGCAAAAATGTGTCTGTTAGGGTATGTGCCATTTTGCTGGGAAAGGATCCATTGCTTTTGTCAGCTTTCCAAAGGGGAAAATGACCTGCCCATGGAGTTCCTGGTAAGGGACCCAATAGGGATGGTTGGTGCTCACATTTTTTTTATCTGCCTGTCCCTTCTTCCGTTCCTTGTTTGCCATGATCACACCAGTGCGCAGAGTTTCAAACACAGGGTCATTGCGATTGGCAGCAGCTAGTGAAATGGGAGGAGAAAGAAGACATTACAGAGAAGGCAGGAAAAGCCTTGAAGGAAAAAGACCTCCTAAAAGAGGAGAGAAGTGGGGTTGAGTAGTGTGTGGAGTATGTGTGGAAAGGGTGGTGAATAGTTAAAGAAGGGTCAGTTGCATAATGCCAATCTATAAAGGGCTCTAAAGAACATCACTGGAGGGGCTAGAGTGGTGGCTCAGCGGTTATGGTACGTACACAACTAATGAAAGCCACATGAAAAACTAAATAAAATTGATTCTCTCTTTCACTCTTTCTCTCTCACTGTCTTTCTCTCTTTAAAGGAAAAAAGTCAGGGTTGGGGATTTAGCTCAGTGGCAGAGCACTTGCCTAGCACGTTCAAGGCCCCGAGTTCGGTCCTCAGCCCTGAAAAAAAAAAGTCACTGGGGCCAGGCATGGTGGTACACACCTGTAATACCAGTGACTGGGGAGGCTAAGGCAGGAGGATTCAAAGTTCAAGGCCAGCCTAAGCAATCTAGTGAGGCCCTAAGCAACTTAGTGAGACCTTGTCTTAAAAGAAAAAATAAAAATGGCTGGGGATGTGGTTCAGTGTGTACAGTGCCCCTGGTTCAATCCCTATTACCAAAAATCAATCAATCAATCAATCACTGGAAAAGTAATGTGAAGAAGAAGAATATTTATAAGAACTCCTTCCTAGCATAACACTATATGATACTGGAAAGACAACCTTGTACATTTTTTTTGGAAAGTTGAGGCATGCTTGGAATCACTGTTCTCCTAAGGAGAATGGTTCCTTAACTTCTGGTTTCTGATAACTGCTGAGTGTCATGTGCAAGCAGGGGTGCTACAACCAATGGGCTCCTCTTTTTCATCCATGCTTCTCACACAGTTTGGTCTCTTCCCCAAATAAACATTAAACAAATTTTCAATGAACAATTTTTAAAGGATTATAAAATTAGGAATTTCTCCAGGATGTCCATAGCTCTTGGTCTGGCCCTGATACTGGTCTGGCATGATACTATAACAAGGATAAGGACAATCTAGAATCTTTGTTCTTGCTTAGAAATGGTTTTGCATGTGAAAAACACAGATTTTAAAGCTTGCAGATTAAGGTTTCAGGCTTGACTCCACCTCTGCTAGTTACATATAGTTCTAGCTAAATCTCCCTTCTCTGTTTACAAGGAGATTTTTTTTTCTTTTCTAGTGCTAGGGATTGAACCCAGGGATGCTCTATAACTGAGCATCATCCTCAGCCCTTTTTATTTATTTTTGTTTCTAGAGAAGGACAGTGTGTGTGTGTGTGTGAGAGAGAGAGACAGAATCAATTTTTATTGAGTTTTTCACATGGCTTTCGTTGCTCCGACACTTAGTTGTGTATGTGGTGCTGGGGTTTGAACCCGTGTACTTGTGCATGCCGGGCAAGCACTGTAACTGCTGAGCCACCACTCCAGCCCCCACCTTTTTATTTTTTGAGACAGGATCTCACTAAGTTGCCCAGGCTGGCCTCGCGAACTTGTGATCCTCCTACTTCAGTTTCCCAAGTAGCTGGGATTATAAGTGTGTGCCACCATCCCCGGCTAAAACAGGTTTAACTGCATCCAAAATGACTCTAGAAATATTAGAAACTGAGGGAGAAGCTATGGGAAATAGAATGTTTCTGTTTCAGAATCTGGCCTTCAAACTTAGAGGTGGTATGAAACCATCTCTGAGGCTTGCCCACTCCCTTAAGTTCCATATGGGGCACTTACAGAGATCTTTGACACAAGCATACTGCTGGTTGCTGTAGAGTGGGGAGCTATAGGCCCGCCGGAAACCAGGTGGCTGTAGGATGGGATGAGGGGGAGCGTTAGAGGTAGCAAGGTAGGGCCTAGCACTCGTTTCTCCCATCTGCTTACCCCTTATCAGAGTAAGAGAGAGGATGAGAAAGAGAAAGCAAGGAAATGTATGGGAGGACTTGAGGGACCAACAAGGAGATAGCTGGGAACATGTGCCCTCCCTTCTACTTTCTGATTCCCCAGAGCCTACTCACGATCTTGCCAAAGCATCTCTGCATCTCCACGTAGGACTGACAATGTTCATGGATGTTGGTTTTGCAGTTCTTACAGCGGAGACCAAATTTGTTATTGACTTGGGAGGGGGAGAACACTGGGTAAGGTTCCAGCTTGCCTTTTCCCTTTGCACCCCACAGCTACTTTAGCTCTGTGCTTCCCTCTTCTGAGACCCTTAATCTCTAATCACATAAGGTGACTCTTGCTACAGTCCCTTGATCCACTACAAATACTTCTCTCTTAAAACCTCTCCCGCCCCTTGCCTTTGACATCATACTCTCTCCACTTCCCTTCATGACTCACGCACAATCATCCGGGCACAGACATCACAGAACTTTGGCTTCTTGAAGAAGTGATCTTTGAATTTGTGGGGCTTGTCATTAACAAGCTTAGGAGGTTCTGGGGGTGGCTCCTCCTCCTCCTCTTCTTCTTCTTCCTCTTCCTCATAGATGTAGTAGATGGGCCCACCCCCAGCTCCCACTGCCTCCCCATTGGCCTGAGGCTCTGGGGGAAGCTCCATTTCCTTTGTCCCTGGAGACCCCTTCCTGAATAATTGCTTCAGCCGCTGTAGCTGAGGGAGTGAAGGAAAGTCAGTGTTAAAAAGACTGTCTCTCTTCCTAGGGTAGATGGAGCCAAAGCTAACTGGACATTTTCCTAGCTTGGGGCAAGCAACGTGCCCCAGGATTAGAGGGTTGGGGTGCAGGTGTTGGATAGCATTCTAACAATAAATGAGTCATACACAAGTAGGATCATGTCAAACACTTTCCTTTAGAAGCTGTAATGGCTTCCAGCCACCCACACCCAGTGGTCAGATGCCCAGACTCACCCCACTTTGCGGAGGCTTTGCTGGGAAGGAGGACTTAGGGGACTCCAGCACCTCCTTTTCTGTCATCCTGCAAGAGGATGGACCACACTATGAATCTAAACCTTGACTGCCATTCTTCCCTCCCTTATTTTTGCCCCTTGAAGTAAGGTGGTCCTTCAAGAGGAAGCTTTGGGAGAAATTTGGTTAGAGAGATCTTTTAGTAGGGCTTATGAACAGAAATATTCCATGAAGACATAGAAAAAAGGCCAAAAGACTGAAGAACTTCCCAACCAGTTTCTTATACTGATACTCATCCTTCTGCCCCAAGGGGCAGCCCTAGAGTTTACATCCCCAACACAACACTCAAGGCTATCTGGGTTCAGTGATTTTCCTACAGTTATTCATGGGCAATAGAAACGTGACACACCTTTCCACATAGCCTCTTCAAGATATTTAATATTGCATCCTGGTACACAAATGGAGAGAAAGACAGAGATTTCCTCTCCCCTCTTGCCTGAGCCCTGGGGCCCATGCCTAGTTCTGTCCCAGCCTGCCTCAGGCCTCAGCTATTTTAGGTTTTCAGAGTAATATGAGCCTTTCCTTCCCTTATTCTATTCCCAGGACCCCACCCTACCCCCACCTCCAATCCTAGCACATTCTGGAGTAGAGTAACAATTTTACTTCTAAAACAACTCAGAGACAAAGAGAGAAATGAAGAAGCTGGATAGACTATGGAGTGGGGTGAGCAATCCAGGAAATTTAAAAAGGATGAAGAGTCAACTTACGTTTGGGATTCCCTAAACCAGGCCTCAGTCTCGGGGGGAGAAGGGAGCCCCTGGGGGCCTTGGTGGTGGTGCTGGGGGAGGACTGGTCCTCTTCCTTGGGGGCTAAGCCCCCCCAAAGCCCTCTGTACTTACACCAGCTACTCAGACGGTATTTGTAGGCCGCCTAGCCACTTGCCTTGGTGTCGGTGCTGAAATGACAGGGCTGAAGGAAAGTGGACAGCTGTCAGCACAGCTGACATGGAGAAATTGGACACGGTTGGGGGGTGAGGTCTAGGGCAGGGCTGAACCCTAACTCCTCCCATCCCCCCAGGCTGTCCTTCCCTTTCTTATGGTGAGCAGGTCAGTTCCCACCAGTCAGGAAAGGGCAGTTTCTTTCTTTTCATGCCACATACTTGTTTGAGAGGATTTTATTTTTTGGAGGGGAAGGTATTGGAAGTTGAACCCAAGGGCACTTTACCACTGAGCTACATCCCCATTCCTTTTTAAAAATTTGGTATTTTGAGACATTGTTTTGTTAGGTTGCCCAAGCTAGCCTGGAACTTACCATTTTCCTGCTTCAGCCTGCCAAGTTACAGGCCTGTGTCACCATATCCAGCCTTATTTGAGGGGATTTTAGAAGTTTAAAGGTGAAGTCAAGATGAATTATAAACCAATTTTACGAAGGTTCCAACATTTTCCAAGCTACTTTAGAAGTGTACTCCCAGCCACTGTCTTCCTGTGGCTATGTTTAGGTACCCGAGCGTTGATCTAGCCTCAAACCTTTAGTCTAGGAAAGGGAAGGGAATTGGTGAGGAAAAGATAATCTGAATTCCCAGAGTTCTCTTATCAGCCACAATGGATTGATTTCTCATCTGTGGGTGGTCAGGGGCACCTGCTGTCCTTTAAGGGAATGAGGAAAATGTAGTAGTACTGCTTTGTTCCTTTCCACAACCCCCAGAGATGACTTCTCCCTATTCCTTTAAAATCTTTGCCTAAGGGTGATTTGTTTTTTTTTTAAATCAGGGACTGAACAAAGGGGTGCTTAGCCACTGAACCACATCTCCAGATCTTTTTATTTTTTAAATTTTGAGACAGTGTCTTGCTAAATTGCTCAGGACCTTATTAAATTGCAGAGGTTGGCCTCTAACTTGTGATCCTCTTGCCTCAACCTCCTGAGTCACTGGGATTACAGGTGTGCATCACCACTGGCTGAAGATTTTTTTTTTTTAGAGGGAGAGAGAATCAATTTTTAGTTAGTTTTTCATGTGGCCTCCATTACTCCAACACTTGGTTGTGTATGTGGTGCTGGGATTTGAACTTGTGTATTTGTGCATGCCAGGCAAGCGCTGCAACTACTGAGCCACATCGCTCCAGCCCCTGAAGAACTTTTTTTTTTTTTTTAAGAGAGGACAGTGAGAGAGAGAGAATGAATCAATTTTTATTGAGATTTTCACATGGCTTTCGTTGCTCTGACACTTAGTTGTGCACATGGGTGCTAGGGTTTGAACCTGTGTGCTCGCGCATGCCAGGCAAACGCCATGACTGCCGAGCCACTGCTCTAGCCACCCCCCACCCCCCGCCCCAGTGAAGAACTCTTAAGAGGTACTAAAAAAGACAGGCTGGAGCCAGGCATGGTGGCAAACCTGTAATCCCAGCAGGCAGGAGGACCACAAGTTCGAGGCCAGCCTCAACAATTTAGCAAGACCCTGTATGAAAATAAGAAATAGAAGGGTTGAGATATGGCTCAGTGGTTAAGCACCCCTGGGTTCAATCCCCTGTACTAAAACAATAAAACCAGGTACACATAAACCCTGGAGAGAAGTTTATAGTGAGTTAAGTTTTTTTGTACTAGGAATTGAACTCAGGGACATTTAACCACTGAGTCACATCCCCAACCCTTTTTACTTATTTTTAATTTTGAGACAGGGACTTGCTAAGGTGCTTAGAGTCTCATTAAGTTGCTGAGGCTGATTTTGAACTTAGGATCCTCCTGTCTCAGCTTCCCAGGTTGCTGGAATTATAGGTGTGTGCCATGGTGCCCAGTTCCGTAGGGAGTTTTTAATCATCTTTAAATAATGTTGCCCTCCCCCTGAAAGTTTTTTTTTTTTTTTAGTGGTGTTGGGGATTGAACCCAGGGGTGCTGTACCTGAGCTCAACCCCGAGTCATTATTTTTTGAGACAAGATATTACTAAGTTTCCCAGGCTGGGCTTGAACTTTCGATCCTCCTGCATCAGCCTCCCAAGCCACTGTGCCTGGCAGAACCATAACTTTTTTTTTTTCAGGGCTGAGGATCGAACTTGGGGTATTGCGTGTGCTAGGCAAGTGCTCTGCCGGTGAGCTAAATCCCCAACCCCAGAACCGCAACTCTTTAAGGTAGGATGGCCAAACGTCATATTTCCAAACATTTTTATTCCCTGGTTGTACTTCTCACCTCTGATGCCCCAATATGTGAACTGAAATACTAAGGAGATGGCTGGCATTTTTATCCACAGGGATACAGCTACTTGAGCTATGACATGGTTGAAAGAGGGTAATAGAGAGGTAGTAATGTAGTGTTGTGTTATCCCTGGTATCTGTGAGAGACAAAAGAACCACACTGGAGGCTAGGTTAGATGAACTCTTATAGGAGCTTGGCTAGATAGATATATAGCTACCCAGGCCTAGGAGATTTCCATGGCAATGTACTTTGTGGCGGGTGAGACTGAAAGGGAAGTGCTGTATGGGTCAGTCTATAGGCTTTTTAATGGTCTTTCTCTGACAGGCAGCAAAAACAGGGATAGGCCCGAGTGTCCCAAGATAGAGAAGTTCTGTCTTGCAGGTGGGTGACTTCTGCTCTTCGTTTTTCTTCAGCTGCACAGGACAGAGACCACTGAACACACCTTGGCATTACAAGTTCAGTTGATATAGCTTTTATTGTAAGAAACATCTACTTCTGTTTCTGCCAAGTACAACCCTCTGGGCTTTAGGACTAAAGGCCCAGATTCTCCATCCCTGAAAGGTTTTCAGATTAGTTGGATAGCAACAAGGCCAGCATCTCAACACAATTCTGGACTTCACTCACCCCTCCCCAGATCAGCTGCAAGGCGTCTAAATGGATGTAAGAATTAACAGGCTGGAAGGGAACTCTAGAGACACAGGTCCAGAGTAGAGAAGCAATGTGCTTGATGAGTCACAGTTTGTAGCAGAGTTGCAAGAGCCCCAAACCAAGGCACTGATGAGACACAGCCTTCTATCAGAATTGAGTACAGGGAGAGGATGGGATGGAAGGAGTAGTGTTAGGAAGATGTACACATGCTGGGAAAAGCCGTCCCAACCCAACAACCCACTTTCCACCCAGTACAAACTGTGGAGGCTGTACCTACCCAGGGCCTTTAGCCCCCCACCCCCGGCAAACCAGGGCGCAGGGTGGCAACAGAAAAACAGTGACTGATATCCAGTGACAGACTTTTTTTTTTATATTTAAAAACAAAATCAACCTCCCCCCAAGTAATTTCCCAAACAAAAAACCAGATTAAATAAAATTTACAGTGAATATACCCAGCAAACATCTGTATGTGCAATTAAATACTGTGTCTGTTACTATGGCACAAACCTCAAACAATATACAAGTGTTCTGGGGGTGGGGGGAGTCCCAAGTTTTAACTTGTGGGGCTTGGGGAGACAAGATGGGGGAAGTGAGAGAATGGGGAAATCAATTTTGTTTTTCTTAATTCTGTCCATATAAATATACTCATAAAGACCAAAACCCGAAAGGGAACATGGGATGGGAAGGAAATAGAAGAGGGGAATGTAGGAGCCTCCCAATTCTACCTGACCAAAAAATGTGAAAGAAATTAATTTCATGGTGGAAGAAGAGGTTAAAAAAATGATAGAAGAGGATGGAAAGGAGAGGGAAGCAGAGGGGGTCCAATCAAGGAAAAAGAGGGGACCCATGGGAGGGGAGTGGCAAGGGGTCCAATGCCAATGTTAGTCTGCTTCTCTCTTCATCCCTAATGTCTTAGGCCACTGTTTGGCATCTGTCTCCTTATTTCCACCTCTGTTCCACCTGGGTCCCCTCCACACTGGCCCCAGTGCCTGCTGTTGACTGTCCCTTCCCCTCCTCCATTTTATTGGGAGCTGGCTCGCTCCAGGATCCTCAAGTCATAGTTCTTTTTGGCCACTCGAAGTTTGAAGCGACTCACGGAGTTGTTCAGGCGAAGGGAGGCATTCTGGGCAGCCAGGGGGCTGGGGAACACAGCCACGATGGTGTACAAGGCAGCGAGGTCTGAGTGGCGGCCATTCTCGGCAGTCCCACTGTTGTCCCCTCCACCCCCACCAGGCAGCCCCTGAGTATCCTTGAGCCACTGAATCTTGGCGCCAGACATGGCAAGCTGAGTGAAGAGTTTGTCCGCCTCAGTACGAGTGATGCCCTCAGGGAGATCTGTCACCTCCAGCACCCGCCCCAGGACTGGAAGGGGAGGAGAGAGGACATTTTTGAGAGGTAGGGTAAGGACTGGACAGCAGCTAGGCAATGAAATATACAACTAAGTCTGTATACAATGTCCTTAAAAGCCCTGCTTTCCTACTTAGCCCTTTCTTCTCATCTCCAAGTCAACCTAATACCCCTCCCGCTAGATTGATCAGGGAAACTCAAAGGGAAAAATGAAATGTTCTCTTTAACCCAGAGATGTAGGTAAGAAGGGCCTGGGAATCAGAATCCCAGACTTATGATCTGAGGACTAACATCTAGGTTCTTTCACAAGGTGTCAATCTTATGAAGGAAATGTAGTTTTTGGTAATGGTCTTTAGTAGGTCACTCTGAAACATGTTCTCTTTGTACCCAGAGGCTGGCCCAAACAGATTCTTCTTTCTTAACATATTGGGAAGCAAGTTTCCCTTCCTTTCCTTGTTCAGCTAACTGCTGCAAACAGGAGGATCCCAAGAGACTTTGTATGCACAACATGGAAGGACTACAAGAGGGAGTTACTTTCCCATATTCTCTATCAGTTTCCTCCAAAATCAGGTCTAGCACTACCAAAGATAGATGTCCTGGATTAAGGTCAGGATGGCTCCAAGGAGACTGCTGTCTAGCAAGAGACTCAGTAACTCCCATGACTCTGCTATTTACAACTTTTAATATGATCTGCCTCAGGAACTGGAATGGTGTGGTAAGGGGAACTGAGATACTTTATTTCTCCAGCTTCTGTTTGTTCTTGAACACAAAGGGCCCCATTCCAATTACCCACTCTAAGCTGGCTTTCCCACTCATCCTGGTCTGGTAATGAAGGGCTAGAGAAGAGGGCTGGGCACTTTCTCTTAGGGATTTGGCCTTCTGCCATGCACCAATGTTCTGCCACTCACCAACGTCTGCTGTGCCCAGGTCAGTGGAGGCAGATTTGAGTGCTTGTCTCTTGCCCCGGTTTCCATGCTTCAATCCGCTCTGTCCCTTCAACATTTGAAAAATAACTCTCATTCCAAGTAAATACCACTGACTATCTTGTGTCTCAATGTCTGCTTTAGAGACTGAGTAACACCTGACCCTGAGGAATTCACCCAACCAGGCAGATTAGCCAATGAGTGGCCACCAAGAAATAAAGAACCCCTTCCTCTTGGCACTGGAGCTGGGTGGTAGTAATGAGTAGAGAAGTAGGGTAAAGCTTGTTCCACTTTGTTCATTTTGTTTGTCCACCCGGCTGGTTGGAGCAGGTGGCTTACAGATAGGGACACAGATGAGAAAGGGGGATAGTTCTGATGGTCCTAAGGCTGATGGTGGACACCCTTACCTGGTGTACTGTGTAAGTCGACTGGCTGTGGAGCAAGGGAGGGCAGATGGACAGATTGTACTGTAATGGTTGGCCCAAGAGGGAGTAGCGCCCATCACCTAGAGAGTAAGAGCAGATGGTTTTCTGGAGTTTGAGCTTCATGGTATAGTTATTATGAGACTTTAGGGGGCTCTGGAATTGGAGAGCAATAGTGTATACTATTTCTACTTTTTTTTTTTTTTAAATGGTGGGAGTGCCCATGTTTCTGACTTAAGAGCCTAAACCCCTTGGCTTTCAGGTGTTATCTCCCACTGTTATTCTCCTCTCCTCCCATCCCATCCCCTAGACAGCCCCTGAGCATCCTTGAACAAATGAATCTGAGAGCCTAGCATTGCAAGCTGAGTAAAGTTCATCTGCCTCAGTATATGTGATACCCTCAAGGAGATCTGTCACCTCTAACAACCACCCCAGAACTGGAAGGGCAGGAGAGGGTATTTCTCCATTCTGTGTCGTGTCCAATGTCCACCCAGCTGGGTGAAGTAGATGACTTAAAGATCAGGGACCAGGCATACACTACCTCACCTGGTTTTTAATCTTATTTTTATACTACTTAAGATAGTCAAGTCAGAAAGCAAACAAGATTATTCCCTTTTGTAGACATAAGTCCTATAAAAATGATCAGGGAAGAAACCTACAGACCCTTATAAATGTCTTTTATCTCTTTTATAGATTCTCTCTACCCCAAACCCAGGGTTCAATTTTCTTATTCATGTGAGAGGTAATATAGTGGGGTGGACAAGAACATAGACTTGGTGCCAGATTGCCTAGGTAAAATACTGGCTCTGCTACTGGAAATGTAATGTTGGGATGTTTCCACCTCTTTGGCACAGTTGGAAGATTAAATGAAAAAAAGAATGTAAAGCACTTATAGTAATGTCTGGTACATATTAAGTACCTTAAGTGGTACCTACTACTAGTCAAACGTTACATTTCAGAGCATTTTAAAGTTTTAAAATCATATTCTAATCTTTATTTATTTTGGTGCTGGGGCTTGAACTCAGGGGGACTTAACCACTGAGCCACATGCCCAGCCAGCCCTTTTTATTTTGAGACAGGGTCTCACTAAGTTACTTATGGCCTCATTAAGCTGCTGAGGCTGGCTTTGAACTTGTGATCCTCCTGCCTCAGCCTCCTGAGGCACTGGGATTACAGGTATAGTATCACCATACCTAGCTTCTAACCTTATTTTATTTATTTATTTTTATTTAGTTTTTCATGTGGCTTTCATTGCTCTGAGACTTTGTTGTGTATGTGGTGCTGGGGTTTGAACTCGCGTACTCACACATGCTGGGTAAGGGCCGTAACTGCCGAGCCACCACTCCAGTGCCTCTAATCTTATTTTTATACTGCTTGAGACAGTGAAGTTAGAAAGCAAACAAGACTATTTCCATCTCATAGACTAGAAAACTAAGGTCTAGTTTCAAGTTTAAGTAACTTGCTCAACATCATAAAGCTAGTTTATGGTGGAATTGACACCTGTCTTTTAGCCCAAACCCAGTGTTCCGTCTTCTAAAACCATACTTTTCTGACACAGTCCCATATAACCAGCCCTAAGACTCAGTACTTATGTTAGGCTAAACTCTTTAGTTCATTAGAAAGTTCAATAAACTCCTTTTCCCCATCTCTATTCACCTTACTTGGTGGTGAGGAGGGCTGGAATAAGCTAACTAAGGGCAGCATGAAATAGGGATAGGTGTCCTTGGTCTCAACAAGATGTTAAAAAAGTTACTTCCCAGAATTGAATCAGTCACACTAGTTCCCTGCCTGTTGCTGCTGCCCTCTGATCTCCCCACCTAGGAGTGGTTTGTGAATGGTGAATTCCACAGCAGCCAGCCCTAATCTAACCCCCTACCCTGTGCTGGACCCCCGGGCCGGGGGAACTGTGTGAGGACAGGCAGGGGACTGAGTCCTGTGCAGACATTGCTGAGGCTGGTGACAGGAGAGGGTGCTGGAGACTGGGTAGGAGATGTAACAGGGCTGCTGCTCATTTGTGTGTTGGCCTGTGGAAGAGAGGAGCACATATCACATAAATACCAAACATTATTTTCTGCATACTGCTATGGCGTGGCTTCCTTCATATTCACCTCTCTCAGGAAATAATTTTCTCTTTTGAACTCTGCCAAAGTCAGACTGTTCTTTCAAACTGATTTCTTTGCCTTTAATTAGTTTGTATTAACATCCATTTTTTTAAAAGGAGAATCAATTTTATTTAGTTTTTTATGTGGCTTTCATTGCTCTTACACTTTGTTGTATATGCAGTGCTGGGGTACAAACCTGCATCCTTGCGCATGCCAGGCAAGCGCTGTAACTTCTGAGCCACTGCTCCAGCCCTAACATCCACTTTTGACACACCATTAAAAAAAAATTTTTTTTTGGGTGGTGCCTGGAATAGAACCGAGGGTATCATTCATGCTAGGTGAGCACTCTAACGCTGAGCTGCAGCCCCTTCATTTAAAATATTCGGAGCATTTTCTAGAGTGTATTCCTTCTGCCACCTTAGATTTTTAGATTTCTTAATGACAGATGCTCTTTTCTATTTCTTATGTTTCTTCCCCAAAATACCCAGGAAAAGATGTGTCAAAAAGGCTGCTCAGTCAATCACAAGGATTGCTCCCCAGGAATATTCTGGTTCCCTCCTTGCCAAGACAAGGCTGGGCTAGAGGACTCACCTGGGGGCTAGTGTCAGGATTGTACAGGTCTCCAGGCTTCTGACCTCGCTGGTCCATGCTGTAATATTTACAGTGATTCCATGGGACCATGGATGGGTTCTGGGGGGCCTGGGGTCCATTAGGGACATTCAGCTGCATGACCACCACCCCTGGTCCCGAAGGTGACACTCCTGAGTGGCAGGAAGAAAGCAGTTGGTTGAGGATTCAAAGTATATTTTAGTCTTCCAATTAGCCCTGAGTGGGACAGCCAGTAAGCATATCCACCCAACTTGCTTCAGGGTCAAACTGTGTCCTGCCAGGAATCTGAAATGGTTGCTAATTTGGCTTCTGACTCCCTATCCCCAAACCAGTGGAAGTTTGAGTGGAAGGGAGATGAGTCCCAGATGCCCATGCTCTCCTGGTCTTCAGCTGGTGAGGGGCACTTTGGTATGCTTGGCAGAAAAACTACTCCATTCCGTCAGAGTTGGGTATTACCAAATACCCAGGTCAGATTGCATAAAGGTCTGGGCTTTACAAGGTACAGCACTGTAGATGTGTGTGTTTTTCTGGTAAGGGCTGCAGTTAGTCAGCAAGCTCTGATTATTCTGGAGAAGATGCACACAGGTTTACTAAGCCAGACCTCAGAAACGCTTCTTAGCCAAGGGTGTAGAGAGTTGGGAAACATTTCAAGCAGAAGGATGGCGTAGAAATGTATGTCATGTTCAGGTAATGACAAAAGCTTTGAGGTGCTAAGACATAGGCACTACATAGGGGAAGCAGCAGAAGTTGAGATATGTTTATGAAACAAACATTTATTGAACATTTACAATGTGTCAGTCCTTTGGCTGGGCACTGAATATACAACAAACAAGCCTGGTCCCTGCCTTCCTAAAAAGGACAGTCTATTAAGGAATCAGACATCAAACAAAGAGCTAATGTCAGAGTTTGAAGTGCATCTTGGTAAAATGCTTGGACTTTATCCTGGAGGTACTGGGATAGGACTGCTGCTTTGGAAAGTCAACCTAAGTAGCCAAATATAGGATAGTGAAGGGAGGGAGACTGTGGCAAAAAGACCTATTAGGAAATTCCTGAAACAGATCAGGAGGTTTTGAATGAGGCCAATGCCAGAAGAGGACAGTGGGAGGGTCAAACCCTCTGGACACTACAATGACAGGTTCAGGTGACTGGATGCAACCCTAAAATCTTGGCATTTGTGGCCACGGATAGCCTCACTAACTCACAGGATGGACGAAGGGCACACAATGAGGCAGAATATTGTCTTAAATCTTCATGATAGAAAGAAAAGGAGTCAGGGAGAAGTAGTTTGATGGACAGTTCCCACAGGGAGGGAGAAGTAGTAGTTCTGCTTCCCCATAGGGGATTGTCCAGCCAGAGGGTTTGCTTTTGACCTCCGAGGCTTAATTCTGTTGAGACTGAGTTCTTGTGTGTGGTGGTAGAGAAACAGGAGCTAGGAGTTACTAGCTTGAAAACCCGCTGTGATGCTGCTGTTTTCCTAGCTCTGTGCTTAGGGATTGCCACTGCTGCTGCCACCACATTGCTTCCTCTGACAGTAAGTGTTGCAGCCTCTTGCTCTGGGCACTGGTCATGCTGGGAGATGAGTGTGATTGCTTTTCTCAGGTAGTATTGGTCAAAGGAAAGGAAAAGAAACAGCAGGAGGCCTGAGAGAGCAGCTCACAAGGCACAGGCATCTATCAGATCCTATTTCCCAGCCAATGTGTGCCCCCTACTCTCTAGGGTTCATCCAATCAGGGAGCAGAAATAGAGCAATAGGCTTGTATCTCCCCATCCACAGCCAAGGGGGACAGGGTATTCATCAGTATGATTTGTAGAAAGGCCACTGGTAAAATGCACAGTTGTGGAGTGTCATGCATTTAACAACTCTCCCCTTACTATATAGCTACCCTGGGCATTTTTATTTCCCCATCCTAAGAGCCCCATTCGCTCCAACATCCTCTTTCAACAAAATTGCAACTGACCATATTCAAACTCTTCATTGATACCTGAGGGAGCCAATGCAAAAAATAATCAAATCCACAGCTTTTCTGAAAGGCAGCTCACAATTTGAGCCTAATGCCCTGGGCCAGGAAAGGTGGGGGAATGTGTGAGTGTGTAGTGGTGAGCATAAGCAAGGCAGAGGAAGCTCTAATACCAGAATGTAGCCATGAGGAGCTATTGGGGCCTCAAGGGAAGGGAAAAAAAGAACAAAGTCCATATATTATTTTCTATGATTTCAAAAACAAAAAGAAAAAAAGTAAAAAACAAAACCAGGATTCTCAGTTTACAGACTCTGTCCTGATCTCCCCCACACTCAGGCCTCCCCCACTGGCCTGGAGCATTGTTCCTTCACTCAGCCGAGGACACAGAGCACTACTCAGCTGATGAGCTGATTTTTATGCTTCTCTTTCTCAAGCCAAAAGCAGGTGACATCTGTTAAGCAACTGAACTGTTGCTACCTCTTAATAGACATGGAAATAATAATAATAAAAATAATAAAAAGACAAAAAACCCTCTGCCCAGCGTGACAGCACTCCCATATAATCAGGTTGCAGGAAGGAGCCTGGGTTGAGAGATGGTGGGAATGGGGAGAATCAGGGGTTGAATAAGGAAATCAATTTCAGCTTGAAAGCTCAAAAGGAGAGGGGACATGTGAATGGCTTTTTAAGTGGCACCATTAAACCTGGGCAGAAAGGTCGATTGGGCAGAGCAAACTGTATAAATATAAACAGATGACATTTTTATGTCTGGCAGAATTGTTTTTCTTTCTTTCTTTTTTGTTTGTTTAGTGTTGTTATTTATTTATTTTTTTAAATAAGGTAGAAGACTGTTAAGTTTCTTCCTTACCCCAGTAATCAAACCTATGGAAAACAAAATGTCCAGAGAAATAAAATCCACAGGTATATTTCCAAAATTACAGGACAGAAATCAGTATCTTCACCTTTTCCTCTTTGCTGGAGGAAAGTAGTATCTTCAGGAAGTAAAAGAGAAAACAGCCTTAGCTTTGGAAAACCCTCAGCTAAAAAAATGTAAATATATGACAGGCTATTCCTATATGCATCTTACTCTGTCCATGCTGCTGTGTCACTGTGAGTTGGGAGTCTGCCATTTCATGTCAGAGTGCATCTTCCCCAGGCATTCCCGTAGCAACCTCAAAGGATCTGCGGCCATCATTTTAGGAAAAGAAAAGTTTTTCCTGGAGTTATAGTTATGTCTAATATTATACTTGAGGAATTAAGGTCCAGGCCTGGGGGTAAACTGGGAAGCTACAAAAATGTATTAATAAACCACAACAGTTGTTCCAGAACAGCCAATCCTAATCCCTGCCTTTATTTTTGGAAAAGTGACCATATTGCTACATGACAGGAGGGTGGGTAACTGTTTTCTAAAGGTGACAGACGGATCCTTGTGGGATATGCCTGTTGCCTCCTTTCCCAACAAAGGGCAAACTAGAAAAGGCACTTGCTTCTTTTTTTCCACTTCCTCTTAGATTTCCATGAATAGAGATTAAAAACTTAAAATCAGTGGTGTGGTCAATATGGTCTCTTAAATGACATGGGTAGAACAAAGGATCTAACCATTTAGGAAAAGTAGTCAGTTGGAACCCCAAAATCAATCAACGTAGCTGGGAAGAAAGGATATATTCCTGGGCAAATCCCAAGGAGGCAAGGGAAATAGATGATGATGATGGTTTCCTCAATTCTTTAGAATTGAAAAGCCTAGATTATCTCCTTCTTCCATCCCCCACAGCTCAGATCTCTACTACTGCCAGCTTCCAGAACAGCAGCTGTTTTAGTTGACTTAATCCAGTACTATGTCAAGTAAGCAATGAAAAATTCTTTTTTATTGATTTGTTCTGGGTTCAAAAATCTTGTATTTGAATATGAACAGAAAAAACCAGAGCCTCAATAGATACTGACATACCACAAAGAATACACACAAATGTGCATAAAAGTGTGCCTATATGCACATGCACACACTTATCTTAACAAATAGGAGAGAAAATGCCCTGAGGTACCAAGCACCATCACAGGCTACAGTGGTTCTTGGAGCTGGTTTCTACAATTTCCACACTCCACTGGGAATTTTAAGGCCAAGTGCCCGTGGCAGACAGGAGAAACAGCTAAAGAGACCTCTCACAAAATAAACAGAAAAGGTTTTTGAATTTAAAATCTCAACCTTTTTAAGGATCTATGTTTAGCCTGGATGAAGTCAGAAGTCATTTTTCCTTCAAGAACTGATCATGTATTTTGAGCAGAACTGCCTCTATAGCATCTATTTAGAGGGTGCAAAAAATCTTAGGTGAAAAATTACATTTCTAACAAAGAGAAACTGGTATATCCCTCTCACCAGAAGAGGGCACTCTGACATTCCCACAACAGAGTGGAATCAGGATGATTGACAGCAAAATTAATCCTCCCTCTCTACATGCCCCAAAGTTTCTTTAGCTGCAGTGTACTGCTGTGTCAGGGTGGGCTGAAAGGATATAAACAAGGGCAGCTGCACTTAGTGTGCTAGGGATGTTCTTGGCAAAGGCAAACAGAAGAGGCTACATGGTACAAACCTCCTCATTTTGGATAGCTGGCCTCTTTGAAGAAGGCTTGGAGCTGTTTAACATGAAGTCTATTTATTTCCCATTGGAGGGAAAGTGACAGAATACAAAAGATGCTGAAAATGTGCTATTGAGGATGCAACACAGGGTATGGAAAGTCAAAGTTTCAAGTTCAAGTTCTAGGACTGTGACCTAGGTAAGTATGTAATCTGAGTCTTAATTTCTTCTCACAAAGTATGGTGAAAGCTCAAACATCACAATGTAAATGAGACACACAATAAAAACTGCTAAACTGATCTAAGATATGACTTTTTAAAATAGTATTTTCAGGCTGGAGCAGTGGCTCAGCGCAAGCTGGAGCCTGGCATGCACAAGAACGCGGGTTCAAAACCCAGCACCATGTACGCAATGAAGTGTTGGAACAATGAAAGCCACATGAAAAACTAAATAAAACTGATTCTCTCTCATTGTCCCTCTCTCTCTTAAAAAAAAAAAACAAAGAAAGAAAGAGAAAAAGCATTTCCTCAAATTCCCCCACAAGAGAAAAGCCAACTAAAGGAAGAATGAGTGCAGGTGACACAGAGGAGTATTTTATGACCTAAAGGCATGAGTGTAATGCTGGATTCCAGAAAGAAAAGAGAGAGGAGGAGAGAGAGGGGTTGAGAAGGTAGGGGAGGGGAGAGGCTGGGGATGTAGCTTAGTGGTACAGCACTTGTCTGGCATGCATAAAACCCTGGGTTCCATCCCCAAACCTGCCCAAAAGGAAAAAGAAAAAAGGAGAGAGAGAGGAAGAAGAGGAGAAGAGGAAAGAGCACAGAACAGAGAGAGAGAGAGAGAGAGAGAAAGAAAGACAGAGTGAGTACAGAACAGAAGAAACCCAGAGATATGGCTTCCCAGGAATGGGGCAACCATCTTTTCCTCACTGGAGATCCGCTCAAGCATCCCAGGATAACACCAGTCATGATTTTGGTCTTTCTTCAGGATAGGGTTACAGTCAATCCCTGAACCCTTTCTGCCCTTCCCAGTTCTAGAAATGAGCCCTTCAGCAGTGTTTGCCCTTGCCAGTACCCAAATGCTCCCCAAATTCTTTATTCTCTTACCTGAGTACTGCTGTGGCATCTGTGGTGGACTGCAGGGAGAGGGAGACTGAGGCATCTGGTACTGTTCAGAGCCAGGGGGTTGCAGAAACCCCACAGAAGGGCTGGGGAGATGAGAAGAGAGGAGTGGTAAAGCAGTAGAGGGAGTAACATTCCTCCTGGCAAACAGCTGCTGCTTCCTTGGGCCTCCCCTGTGGGAAGCAGAGGCAGCTCCAAAGCCATTCCCAGACCAATTTGCCATGCAATTTCTAAAATCAGTCATCAGTTCAAAGTTAATTATATATATTTGTACTTGATCATCTTTCAATTAGGAAGCTGCTAATCAGTGCTACAGATGGAATGTTAGCAACACATGCTCTCTCAACAGTGTGGAAACACCAAGCATATACTCATGTGCACGTGCGCACACACACACACGCACATTCTAGAAGCACAACAGAAGCACAGGCAGAGAGTGCCATTAACAGAGTGCTAGAAATAAATGGGTAAAAAAAGGAGATGTGTGATTTAGGATCTATGCACAATGGCAAACAATGAGAGCTATCTAAAAGCAAACGGGGAAAAAAAAAAGAATTCACAAAACTCAAAACAGCTGGGTATGGTGGTGCACGCTTGTAGTCCCAGTGACCTGGGAGGCTGAGGCAAGAGGATTGCAAGTTCAAAACCAGTCTCAGCAACTCAGCAAGACTCTGACTCAAAATTTAAAAAAATGAAAAGGGCTAGGGATGTGGCTCCATGATAAAGCACCCCTGGGTTAAATCCCTAGAGCAAAACAAAACACACACACACACACACACACACAAAACTCCACAAAATGATCTACAGTCAGATAAATATTGAAATAGAGATATTTCAAATATTGAAATAGATGTACCATTGAAGTTTCATCCACAAGGTATACAGAAAAACTTACGTTGCATACACCCCAAAATTGTTTTGTCCCTTTTTGTGTGTGTGTGTGGGGGGGAGTACTGGTTATTGAACCCAGGAGCATTCTACATCACAGCTACATCCCCAGGCCTTTTTAAAATTTTTACTTTGGGGCTGGAGTGGTGGCTCAGCAGTTAACGGTGCTTTGCCTGGCATGTATGAGGACACGAGTTTGAACCCCAGCACTACATATATTAACAAAGTGTGGGAGCAATGAAAGCCACATGAAAAACTAAATAAAAAACTAATTCTCTCTCTTTCTCTCTCTCTCACTGTCCCTCTATCTCTTTTAAAAAAAGTATATAGGGCTGGAGTGGTGGCTTAGTGGTTACGGTGCTTGCCTGGCATGCGTGAGGACCTGAGTTTGAACCCCAGCACCACGTACACAACTGAGTGTTGGAGCAACAAAGGCCACAAGAAAAGCTAAATAAAGTTGTTTCTCTCTCTCCCTCTCTCTCACTGTCCCTCTTTCTTAAAAAAAAAAAAAAAAAAAAAATATATATATATATATACATACATATATATAAATAAATAAAAAAACTTAACTTTTATATATATATATACATATATATATATATATATAAACTTATATATATATACATATATATATATATATAAGTTTAAGTCAGGGTCTCATTAAGTTGCCCAGGCTGGTCTTGAACTTGTGATCCTCTTGCCTCAGCCTTCTAAGTAGCTGGGATTACAGGCATGAACCACTGCACCTGGCTCCAAAACTGTTTCTCTTAATGATAAGCAGCAATCTCTGTAATTTAGTTCTCAGTCCCTCTGATTTGAAAAACAAAAAAAAAAATGGGGAACATTATAAAGTGTCTGTCTCTGAAGCAGGAATTTTATTTTCTGCTGATAGGCTCTATACAATGTTAAATCAAGGTGGAAGACAGGAAAATGAACTCTCTCATATTCTACTTGCTTTAGACCACTACTGGGATCTTTATTCCTGTATTTCCTAGGCTAATAGAAATGAAAGATGATACAACAGTTTGTATAAGACCATGGGAGATAGGCCTTGGCTCTCTAGTAGTCCTCACCTTGTACCGTTCTGCTGAGCTGGTGGAATCATGCTGTAGTACACTGGTACACCCCCTGCAGGGAGGCCTCCTTGTACAGACTGGTTTGCAGGGACCAGCATGGGTTGCTGGAAAGGTGGCTGGACCACATTTTGTGAGTCATTGCCCACTGGGACCTGGGTGGAAAAGAGAATACAAATCATACTCATTGAGTTTATCTACAAAGCAGCCTAGTCATCACTAGATCAGGGCATTACAACTTTCTACTCTACCTCTTAGAGCCTCCTCCCATTCTCTTCATCTGCCCAAAGACATGCTCACAGAGCTATCTCCATTTTCCCTTCTCTAAATACCACACTTGGGTGTCTCACAAAAGAAAGAGCCTGATTTCCTTTAGACCCTACTTTCCTGGGCATACGTTCCTTTACATGGCTTTATAAATACTAAACAATTTAAAAACGCTGTTCAGACTCTCTGGGCTTTCTTTCAGAGGAAAATCCCTAAAACTTTTAGAGGGAAGTGGATAACAGTTTAGTATTGGCATTGTCAATGTGGATGATCCTGGGAGAATGTCATTTTCTTCATCTTAATGACTGGGCGATCTTTTCCAACGCACAATGCACCCACTTGGTAAGAAGGCAGTGGAGTGTACTGAACCACCAGGCCTTGCATCTGGCCCCCAATGCTGCTTCTCTGGTTGCTGAGCAGGCCCTGGTTCTGGGGTTGCTGGACCCCAATCATGCCTTGGTAAGCTGCCTGCTGCTGGTTAGGCATCATGGGCTGTAAACCTAGGGGTGGGCAAGGCAGAGAAAACATTAGTACGAATGTTTAAGAGGCCACCTCTAGCAGTAATTTACTTCTCCATTTTATTTTATTTTATTTTTTTAAAGAAAGAGAGGATAGTGAGAGAGAGAGAGACAGAGAGAATCAATTTTTATTTAGTTTTTCACATGGCTTTCATTGCTCTGAGACTTCATCGTGTACATGGTGCTGGGGTTGGAACTCGCATACTTGTGCATGCCGGGCAAGCACTGTAACCGCTGAGCCACCGCCCCAGCCTCTCCATTTTATTTTACTTCCCTTCTACCTCCCTCATGCCCCCATCCCACCTGAGATCCTGGGTCCCTCCTTTGGACCCTAATCCTTATTTATTTATGGAGAAAGTAATTCTCTCTTTTCTCTGTCCTTTCCATATGAATCACCAGTAGCTACTCTTACCAGGCTGCTGTGATGGCTGAGGCAGCTGTTGACCACGTTGGGGGCCGTAGGCCACCGGGTGTGATAGAGGTCGATATTGCTGGTTGGAATTAGGATACTGTCCAGGGGGATAGTAAGAAACCTGGATCTGTGGTAGAGAGTAAATAAATTACTAAATACTTCAGGGATGATGGCCAGAAATGTGTAAATGAAGATCATCTGGGCCTGTGATTGTAAGATTACTATGCAAGTTTGAAATATAACAGAATTTGTGGTAGAAAGAAGACCTCTGACTGGAGTGACAACTCTGAAGCATACTATGGGGAGAGTATCTCCTCTTGTCTGTCTAAACTAGAGGAAGACAAGGATTATAGAACTGAACAAACTGAATTAATGACTGAAGCTGGGGACAAGGGCTGCTTACCTGTTGAGGCTGCATGTAGCCCTGGGGTGGCAGGACTTGCTGAGTAGGTGGTGCATGGCTAGAAGTGGAATAGTTGGAAGTAGGAAGGGGCTGTCCCGTGGAAGCCATGATGAAGCTAGTCTGCTGAGGGTGCTGGGAGATAAGTGGGGACTGGAACAGAGCTGAGGATGGGTCAGCTGCTTCAGTAGAACCTTGGCGGCTAAGGCTCATTTGTCCAAAGGGGTTGCTGAGGTCATCTGCCTATTGAAAGAATTGGAGACTCAAAGACTGAGGTTATATCAAGCCAAGTCTTTGGCTTCAACATAGAAAGACAGAAACAGCAATACTCTCCACAGCCTTCTTATGCCATTTTGGGACAGCCCTGCCTTTGTGCCCCAAGAGGTACTTTTTAGCCTTAAGGCTTTGTCATGTGATATTTTAAATTATTATGAAGTTAATAGATGGTTGAAAACTCCAGAGCCAGCCTCCTTACTATATACGAGGTCACAATGGCTACCTTAATTATGACTATTATTAGGATTAGTCTTGGGGAGATGGGTACATCTCATTTACCTATAGAAAAAACTGGACAACTAATGGGCTAAAGAAAAGAGTTTTTCCATTTCCTACCTTCCTCATGTCCCTATGTTGCTGTAGATCCTGTTTTACAATAAAAGACCCAGATAACACCTTGAATGGATCATGGGTGGCTAGGTTCATGTGCTTTGCAGCTCTGTCTAGCAGTAAGGACTAGTGGGCTCCACTCCTGCTGCTTATCTCCTTACTCCCTCTCAAGGTCATTTCCACCTTTGTTCTTTGACACCAGCCTAGAATTCTCCAGCTCTTCAGAAAGCACTTCTAATTCTCACCTCTGAAAGGAGGCCAGGGTGAGTGGTTAAGCTAGAGGAGGAGACTGACTGGCCAGGCTGTAATTACCTTCTTTCTCAGCTCTCTTCCCTAAGCAGCTAGAGTGATGGTGTTCCATCTTTCACTTGTATAGTGATAGGTTATTTTCTTAGTTTCCTCTTTTCTTCTACTTTCTAGACAGTAATTCATATTCTCTCTCTCTCTCTTACACACACACACACACAGACAGACAGACACACGTGTGTGCACCAGAGCAGGAGTTCTTTTTGTAAAATAAACTAGCAGAAACCAAAAGACAATGCTGCACTGCAATTTCACGTAACTTTTTAGGGATCTGTTTTGCTATCTTATTGGTCAGGAATAGACAACAAGAGCTACAGATTAATCCTAGGATTGCAGATTATTTTGAGGTCCATGTTCCAGGACTTTTCAGAATGGAGAAAAGAGGGGATTTTTGTGAAAAGTCATAGAGGTATAATTAGCATGAAGTAAAAAAATGAGGGCTCCTATAACCATGATGAAGTTATCAACTAACTATGAGCCAAATCAGACCTTCAAAGAATTTCAGTTAGGATACAATGTAAACAGCATGCACTAGGCAGTAGAATATTTTTTAGATAAAATGACATGGTAAGATAGGTAAAAATGGGTAAGACTTTAAGTTTTTACCACTGATACCAGAGAAGTCTGCAGTTGTGTTTTTATTTTTAAAGGAAACTGTAGAGAACCATTCTGTACAGAATAAATTGGGTTCCTCAACACATGTCCATGGAGCAAATTACATGAAGAACATATATTGTAAGAGAGATGAAGGACCTAGGTTAGACTAACATCCAATTTCATTCCCCTTACACTAAAACTCCGGGGAACTCAGCATTCCTATCATATATTTAGGTGTCTTTGGGGTGCTGTGGTGAGGCCATTAGAATGGAGTACAGTTAAGCCTGTGCTGGCACCTTAAGACCAGCTTTCAGCGGTAGCTCAGTGGTTACAGCGCTTGCCTGGCATGCATGAGGATGTGGGTTCTAACCTCAGCACCATATATACAATGAAGTGTCGGAGCAATGAAAGCCACATGAAAAACTAAAATAAAATTGATTCTCTCTTTCTTTCTCTAATAAATGAATGAATGAATGAATGAATGAAAAGGAGAAAAAAAAAGAATAGCTTTCAACATGCTCTCTAAAAGCACAACACGCTTACAAGGCCATCAGAGACTGACCCAGACATACCCACAGATACAGGCCACACATGGACAAGACAAAAACGGGGAATGGAGTTTATACCATGTTGTACTGCTGGGGCGGAGAGACTGGCAGAAGGACTTGGGGACAGGAACTTGGAGAGAACTGAACAGGCTGCGGAGAGGGCTGCAGAGCTGGGACTGGCTGTGGACCAGCAGAGAGGCATGTAGAAAAGGGAAGAGAAGTGGGAGGTTTGGGGTCAGGGGGAGGCAGCAGGACAGAGATGGGGAGGGAAAAGGAAGGAACAACAAGGTTAATCATAAGAGAAATTTCATATGAACCACAAGGCTGTTGAGCAGGCTGACCATCAAGCTTGGGATACCTTGTGGCTTTCACCTCTCTCTGACAAACAATTTCTACTATGAAGAGAGATCGATTACACTGCCTTCAGCCCCCATTACCACTTGGAACTCTGCAGTTGTTGTGAACAATCTGAGGGATAATCACAGCCAGGGTCTGCTGCCTGATTGCAAATGATGCTTTTCCCAAAGCATTTTTTTTCTGACCACAGGATTTCCAGTAAGCTTGATCATAACACTTCTGAATGCCGAGTAGGAATCTGTCTGTACTGCTTTAGTAGAAAGGGTCATCCAAGGTCAGGTCTCCTGGAGGAAATACTCTTTCACAGGAATCATCTCCCTTTCAATGGCAGAAAAGGAAAAATGACCTAAATGATGCCTACTTCCAGCTACTTCCTCTTGTTCCATGATTTTCTGTGCTCCTCCAGGCTGTGAAGGCAGTATGAAAAATGCTCCCATTAACAAACAGGGAGGGTTTTACGGATAAAATATAAACAGGTTAGCTCTAGTTTCTGTCCCTTCATTCTCTTCACTAGCCTCTAGCAGTAGGATTTGTTTATTAGGAACATGCAGTATTCTAAACCAACTAATGGGTAGTCATTTTTTCTCTTCTCTTCCCCTCCAGTCATTTCAATTGCCTCATCCCTTCTGTAGTAATAGCCACTGGTGGCAGGAGGGATGGGAGAAAGAGAAAGGTGAGAGAGATAATATTTATAACTGTGTCTCATGATTGCCTCACAAGACTCCCACAGGGAGATATGATAACTCATACTTGCAATTAAGAAAGTAAGGCTCAGGGCTGAAGCAGTGGCTCAGTGGCTTGGTGGTTGTGGCACTTGCCTGACAAGGGCAAGGACCCAGGTTTGAACTTCAGCACGACATAAACAACTAACTGTCAGAGAAACAAAGGCCAGATGAAATACTAAATAAAGTTGATTCTCTCTCTCTTTCTTAAAAAAAAAAAAAAAAAAAAAAAGGTAAGGCTCAGAGAAATTAAATTGCTCACCTAGGATCACACAGCTAGCATGGCAGACCTGAGATTGAAACTTGCTTTTGCAGGACATATGCTTTTTCTAAGTCTGCTTTACCAGTAAGGAGGAAGTGAAGGAAGAGGCCAAAAAGAATTCCTCAGGAATCTTTTATGGGCTCCTCCCTCCACATTTAGAGTATTAATAGATATGGGGACTGTGGTATTGATATCATTGCCTGCCATATATTTTCAGGAGAATTTCATAGAGGGAATTAATAGCTCAGGAGGCAGAGAGTCTAGAAAGTAGAAGATACCCCTCTGCCCCCCCAAACCAAAAGGGAGAATATTCTAGAACTTCAGTAGAGGACTTGATATCTAGATTTTAAAAATATAAGTCATTTTGGCTATGAAAAATTTACTGGAAAGCCCCTTTGTAACTTGGAGGGAAGTGGTTGAGGCCTAGAAAAGCAACTCTTAGCTCTACTGGTACACTTATTTTGCATAAGCTAAGTGACATTCCAAATGTCACTGCTGGCCAAGCTGCACAGCACTGATATGCTGGGGTGGCTTTATACATGTTTTTATATTATCCTAAAATCCTCTTGCTCTTGGAGGAGGGTCTAACTTGAAGAAGGAACAATAAAGTGGTAAAACATTTCTGCCTATTTTTTCTCATGCTTATGGGTTTTAAATAAAGAGTGAAAAGAGAAGAAATGATGTTCTTCTTCTAGGTCTCCCCTAATACTTAAGGGAAGGGCAGTAGTAAAAGGAAAGGGTGCTTTTTGGGGGGTTATTTTACTGCTACCCTCTTCTTGGACAGCTTCAAAATGCAGAGTCAGGGAACCTCTAAGGAAATATGAGGATGTGGCTGCCACCTACTGGCATATTCTAGGACAGATCAATGGCTCTTTGATACCTGAGGACACCAGGAGAGAGGTTAAGAGGGTTCCTTTGCAAGAGGACCAATCCATTTTAAATCAACGGGGCAAAAGATATCCACTGACTCTTTATCATTAGCCTTACTTCCTGTTCCACACGTTTCACTGACATATGAGATGAAGGCCTTCATGGAGAGAGAAGGCCTGCCAAGAAGGGATGCCAGAACTGTCTCCTGGCCTGGAGCAAATGCCTCTTGCTACAAAGCTAGAGGTAATTACCCTTTCTCCAAGTTTTTTCTTATACAGGAAAAGCTTTAATATAAGCACAGTGGTGTTTATGTGTAGTCACTTCCTTCATCCCTACACTATCCTTTGCCATTAGAGAAATTGAAGAGTAATTATTCTTGGGTTTAGCAACTTTAGTCTGCAGAGCCTTTAGTGCTGAGAGAGGCAGAAGGAAGAGAAAAAAAGGGATAAAGATAGGAGGTGATGGTAGTATAACTTTATTAGCTACCATAAAATGTTTCTGGGACACCAACACTTACCTAGGGTAAGATTATTTAGGAGTTTGTGATCATGATTAACCTCAAAAGTGAATTTCTGGGGCTGAAGCAGTGGCTCGGTGGTTACAGTGCTTGCCCTGCATGCGCAAATACATGGGTTCAAACCTCAGCACACACATACACAACTAAGTGTCAGAGCAACGAAAGCCATGTGAAAAACTCAATAAAAATTGATTCTCTCTCTCTCTTACTGTCCTTCTCTCTAAAAACAAACAAACAAACAAAAAAAAGTGAATTGCTGAGGGAAAAGAGGTCTCTGAACCCAAACAATGACCTCCCATACCCAATCCAGAGTGTCTAATCTGGCATATTCCCTGCAGAAGATGATTCAATACCAACAACTCACCCATTGACTCCAGGGTCCAGAAGCAGGGGCAGAATCCATGTAGAAGTTTTGGGGGTAGGGCCTATCACTTGGACATTCAGTCTAAATTTTTAGCCCCAAATGGTAATTCATTACTTTATTCCTCTCTCAATCTTGCTGTTTGTTTCTAGGTATGGATGACAGGTAGAAAGTGGAGGCAGATGGAAGACTAAGCATTAGAAAAGGGAGCAAGAGGGGCTGGAGAGGTGGCTCAGTGGTAGAGTGCTTTCCTGACATGTGCGAGGACCCAGGTTTGAATCTCAGCACCACATACACAACTAAGTATCAAGAAAAAATAAAAAAGATGAAAAAATAAATAAAATTGACTCTCAAAAAAGAAAAGAAAAAGAAAGAAAGAAAAGGGAGCAAGACTGCACAAAACACTCACATTTTAGAAAAAATTATAAAATATTTGGACCTTGGAAAAGCTAGACATACACAAGCACAGTAAGAGAGAGTACCCATACACAGGTTGAATTAGGACACAGGCAGAGAAAAGCACATACATACATGTTATGCTTTACTAAGGAGTGAAGGATAAGATATAGATAAGACATTCAGATACAAGTAGTATTTCTGAAGATCTTTCTTTCTTTGGTACTACATATTGAACCTAGGGGTGGCTTTACCACTAAGGTACATCCCCAGCTCTTTCTATTTTTCATTTTGAGACAGGTTTCATTAAGCTGCCCAGGCTGGCCTCAAATTTGTAATTCTCTTGCCTCAGTCTCCTGAGTCACTGGGATTATAGGCATGCACCACCAACACCTGGCTTCATTGTTCTTTGTTTTAATATTCACAGTATGTGAAATGGGGCAATACCGGACCATTCTGGGGTCTTTCCACTTGAGTTTCCAGTTCCTGGGGTAGTGTTTGGGACTGTTTTTTTTTTTTTCTAAAGAAAGAAGGGACAGAGAGAGAGAGAGAGAGAAAAGCAATTTTTATTTAGTTTTTCATGTGACTTTTATTCCTTGGACTCTGTTGTGTACGTGGTGCTGGGGTTTGAACTCGTGTACTTGCGCATGCCAGGCAAGTGCCATAACCGCCAAGCCACCGCTCCAAGCCACCGCTCCAAGCCTGGGACTGTTTTTTATACCTGTGAAAGAGATAAATCTAAGGCCATGATGGACTAACTCAACAGGGGATCTGTTGGAAAAGAACTTAAACTGTAGCAGAAAAGAGTATAGACCCATTAGGCTCTACTCATGAAGAACTCTGTTCATGAAAGATAAGAACAAATGAAGATCTCAGCACAGCTCTACTCAGAGTATACAGATGGCTTTAAAACCTAGAACACTGAGGTTCCAGTTTAGAATAAGACTTGCTTCTTAGGCTGATGACTTGCATGGTTGCATAGAAGCAAAACATCCCTCAAAGCCTATCTGGCATCAACAGTTACCAGTCCAGCAACAGAAGATAGCCCCCTTTTACAGTATGCAAAACAAAGATAATTTTTGGGGTATTTGGGTCTTATGGCATATGTGTTGTAGGGTATTGAGTTTTCTTTCCCCCTCAACCCCAACATGTTTATGGGTCCATATATTCAGTCAGATTATGGTGGGAGCTATGATCTTTTCAAGTTCCATGTATGGATAATAAGCAAAATCACCTTACTAATTACACAGAAAGCAGAGGTAGAGGGGGTACAGTAGAAATGTGGTGTGGGCGGGGCTGGAGTGGTGGCTCAGTGGTAGAGGGCTTGCCTGGCATGCATGAGGACTAGGGTTCAAACCCCAGTACTACATACACAACTCTGTGTCAGAAAAACAAAAACCAGATGAAAAAATATATAAAATTGATTTTCTCTTTCTGACATCCTCCCTCTCTCTTAAAAAAAAAAAAAAAAAGAACCAGTGTGGTGGGCCATGCCTATAATTCCAGTGGCTTGGGAAGCTGAGTCAGGAGGATCACAAGTTTAAGTTCACCCAGCCTCAGCAACTTAGGAAAGCCTTAAGTAACTTAGTGAGACTCTGTCTCAAAAATAAGTAAGTAAGTAAATAAATGAATAAAATAAAAAATAAAAAGAAGGGATGGGGATGTGACTCAGTGGTAAAGAACCCCTGGGTTCAAACACTAGTACCAAAAAAAAAGGTAAAAAGAAAAAAAAAAAAAAAGAAATAGGGTGTGGGGTAAAAGATCTACTGACAATTCTCTGGAAGAAGAGGGAAGAAGTATAAAGCAAAAAACTCCTAGGCTAACTCTACTAAATCTAGAGTACTTTCTCTCCCCATAACTTAACAGATGAGAAATGGGTAAAGGAGGGGCATACTTCCAAAAACTGATCCTGTACTTCAGAGTTTTACTTGTATCAGAGCAGGGGTGACTCTGACAATGACTAGTGACTCACCTGTGAGATCATGTGATTATTCAAGGGTGGCTGTTGCTGAGGTGTGGGAGGAAGAGCAGGAAGTTGCTGCTGCTGCTGCTGCTGCTGCTGCTGCTGCTGCTGCTGCTGCTGCTGCTGTTGCTGCTGTTGTTGCTGCTGCTGCTGCTGCTGCTGCTGGATAGTACAAGGGAGAAGGCCCCGGACAGACTGAGGTGAGGTGACCTGGTTGCACACTTCTGGGGCACCTAGTGCCATACCTAAAGCAAAGAGGAGATTAACCCAGAGTTATAAGAATAGGCCATGAATATACCACCCTTAAGGGCCCAGCTACAGGGCTCTACTTTTTTCTTTTTTAAAAAGAGAATCAATTTTATTTAGTTTTCAATGTAGCTTTCATTGCTCCAACACCTCATTGTGTACGCAGTGCTGGGGTTCAACCCATGAGCTCCCGCATACCAGGTGAGCGCCTTAACTGCTGAGCCACTGCTCCAGCCCCAGGGCTGTACTTTTTCCTTGCCCTTTTTCTTCACTCTCATCTGCCCATTCTCCACTGTCTTTTGAAGATCCATGCACGAACACATGTATTTCAGCTGACAGCATAGTCTGCTGTTCAGCAAGTTTCTACTCTCAAGGGACAAAAACCACCTTGACTGTCAATGTTCGGTTTTGGAATTGAACAAAATGTGAAACTACTGAGGTATCTCTCCTGATGTGCCTAAAATCTGATTAGATAGTTGAAAACATAAATCCTTACTTCCTGGGAAGGTACAGATTCCTGCTCCCATAAGGAACCTGTTTTTCTCTGTTTTCTTCTCAACCTCAAGTATCTCTATATAAAGGTTGCTAAGATGGCAACCTTGTACAAGCACACACATACATGCAACCTTTACTCAACTGTTTTCCTCATTTTTCAGGCTCTCCAATACATGTACACATTCATACAACATACTTTAAAAAAATATAAAGAGAGCTGGAGTGGACATCCCTCAAAGCCTATCTGGCACCAACAGTTACCAGACCAGCAATAGAAGATAGCCCCCTTTTACAGTATATGCAAAACAAAGATAACTTTTGGGGTATTTGGATCTTATGGCATATGTGTTGTAGGGTATTGAATGTTAGTTCTTTCCCCCTCAACCTCAACATGTTTATGGGTCCATATATTCAGATTATGGTGGGAGCTATGATCTTTTCAAGTTCCATGTATGGATATAATAAGCAAAATCACCTTACTAATTACACAGAAAGCAGAGGTAGAGGGGGTACAGTAGAAATGTGGTGTGGGCGGGGCTGGAGTGGTAGCTCAGTGGTAGAGGGCTTGCCTGGCAAGCACCAGGACCCGGCTTCAAACCCCAGTACCACATACACAACTTTGTGTTGGAGAAACAAAGGCCAGATGAATAACTAAATAAAATAGATTCTCTTTTTTTCTCTCTCCCTCTTTAAAAAAAAGAAAATAAAGAGAAAAGGGTTTATTTTGGCTCACCATACCCACATATTTTTACTGAATATCTTCTATGAGCCAGGCATTATGTAATAAACTAAGGACAAAAAAGACAAGGAACACAGTCCTTGCCTTCAAGAGGCACAGGACCTTTTGATGGAGATAAGACACCCATACAACTTTTATAATCTGATAAGGATAGGGACACAGAGGTGAAATTAATAAGGCTGGATGACAGTAAAGATGAGGAAGCAAGAAGTCCTGGGAGGGTCAGGAAAGGATTTAAAGAGGAGGTGGTGAGAGAGATGGATTTGAAGGATGAATAGAAGCTTATCAGACTGAGAGGGGACAAAGTTAATCCTATATTCAAGAAATGGTTTGAGGGCTGAAAAAGGATGGATATCTGGAAATGAGATTACAACAGCAAACCAGAATCAGGATATATATTAAGGTATATTAAGTAGTTTGGACTTTATTGTGCAAGTGATTCAGAAACATGAACATTCTGAAGAGGGGACTTATGTGATTAGACCTATTTTAGATTGGTAAATTGGCTCTAAAAAGAGCCAAGAATGGAGCAGGGAGATCAGTGGCGGGGCTAGTGTCATAATTAAATAAAAGAAAATAAAAGTCTGGTTAAAGGCAGAGGCAGTGGAGTCACAAGGCGGGTAACAAAGAAGGGCAGTATAGACCTAATAGACAAAAACCTTTACTACTACCAACATCTACAGGACAAGACCCATAAAACTGCTGGAATAGAATTCAGGCAATTCTTCAGGAGGAGGAGGATGGTGAAATAGAATTCCACTGCATACAGAGAGCTAAATATCCCTCTACTAACTGCAACAGGAATGGAGGGAGATCAGGAGAGCTAAAGAGTGGTGACAGGCTTTCATGTGGAACATATGAGTGTTTCTGTCTTCCCATAGTACCTAAGCACCAAGGAAGCAGCCACAGCAGTATTACTCCAAGTTCTAGTCTACTGGCTACTACCAATTAATTACAAGCAACAATACTCTATCTAAAGGTTTCCTCTGCTCTATAAATCCTCTTATGACCTCAAAGGACACAGGATGAAGGTAGCTCTGTCATATTCAGCATAGTATTCTAGATCTAGAATGAGGGATATCCCATTTCAATCAGAAATAAGACAAAATAATATCACGCTTTTATTTTTTTTTTAATCAGGAAAGAAAGTTTGAAAGAAAATCAGAGTTAGGGCTAGATACAACAAGGGATAATGGATTCAAGAAATCAAATTTACCCTCCACTCACTGGCTGTTTTAGATTTCTAGGAAACTATACTGGGATAAGATTTTTTTTTGTTTTTGTTTTCTTAATTTTTATGTTAAGAGGGGAGGGGGAAGTGTGGGGAGAGGGGGAGGGAGGGAGAGGGGGAGGGAGAGAGGGAGAGAGACAGAGAGAGAGGGAGAGAAAGTGCGAGAGCACACATTATTTTTATTTTATTTTTTTCATGTGGCTTTCGTTGCTCCAACATTTGCTGTGTATGTGGTGATAGAGTTCGAACCAGCATCCTCACGTGTGCCAGACAAGTGCCATTAACTGCTGAGCCACAGCTCCAGCCTGGGATAAGGGTTTTGTTAAAAGTAAATATTAGTGATACTTTACATAAGTCAAACAAGAAAGGAAGAGCATGACATGGATGAAAAGAAGGTGTAGAAACCTGGCCTGGAGATCCTTCCTGCACTGCCACCTTTACTACTGCCGATGCTGTCACCTCGGGTGAGGATAGATATTCCACTGAAGCTGCTGGCTTTGGTGACAGGAGGTCGCATGCTCCGGACAGAGCCATCTGAGTCTGTGCTGCTCCATGGCCGTGGCTCCAGGGATTTGAGTTCGCTGTCTGTGCTGCTCTGGCGGCTGCTTGAAGTGCGACTCAGTCCTTCTCGATTCCCCCTGCAGAGACCACAGTGGTCAGAGCACCCCCCACCCACCACTTTAGCAGAAGGGCTAGGAGAGTGTTCATTTCTATTCTTTCAATAACAAAGAAGGGGGTAAAGATTAGGGGGACTGGCTTCTTGTTAGTCAGCTGGCCAACTAAGACTTGATGGGAGCAGACAGAAAGAGATCCAGTACAGTAACAAAGACCACACAGGCAAATCTGAAAGACATTGCACTGGTAGCTAATTCAATACACTGGACCAGAGGTGGACGGGAAACCATATACATGATGCTGAGATTGGCTGTGGTCTCTTCCCCACTCCCATGGGGATCCCATGCATGCAGAAAATAGTGGGGAAGAGAAGTAGCAGCTCCTTCTGGGGGTTCTTAAAACAAAAGGACTCCCAGAAGTTACTATTGCTAGAAGTCAGGAATAGCCAGTGACATGGATAAATCCCACAACAGATCTTCCACGTAACATGTGTCTGCACCAGCAAAGGTGCTGCTTATGGCCACCTTTCCAAGGGTTGGAAGATGAGTGTAACCCAACCTGTTTTGTGGAGTTCCATGTTCATATCTGGGAGCATTTGGTTCCAGAGTTTTTTTTTAGGGAAGGGTATTGGGGATTAAATCCAGGGTGCTTTACTACTGAGCCATATCCCCGACCCTTTGTATTTTTTTGAGATAGGGTCTCGCTAAGTTGCTTAGGGTCTCACTAAATTGCTGAGGCTGGCTTCAAACTTTTGAGCCTCCTGCCGTAGCCTCCCGAGTCACTGGGATAACAGGCATGCGACCATGCCTGGCTTGGTTCTAGAATTCTTAAAGGCAGTCCTCAGCAGGATCAAACAATATGCCCTTGGGACTCAGGATGGCAAAGGGAAACGGGCTGACTCTGCCTAGTTGCTCCCACATTCACAATCCTATTGTCCAGGACAGAGCACTAAAAATTCTTGGGAAAAGGAGTTCTTCTTTTCTTATTTTGCTCTAGACCATCAGGGTTATCCTGATAATCACTATCTGTGGTTATAAATAGCAGTATGCAAGGTTGGCCTAAAAATCTTATTGCAAGCTGAGTGATGGCTCAGTGATTACAGCACTTGCCTGGCATGCAGGAGGACCCAGGTTCAGACTCCAGCACCACATACACAACTAAGTATTGGCAAAGCAAAGGCCAGATGAAAAAATAAATGAAGTTGATTCTTTCTCTCTCACACTCTCTCCCTTTCTCTTAAAAAAATAAAAATAAAAATTGTATCATCATCTTGTCTTATTGAGCTCTCCTTTCCTTTTTCTTCTTTTTTTTGGGGGGGGTGGGGAATTGAACCCAGGGGTGTTCAACTACTGAGCTATATCCCCAGTCCATTTTATTTTTTATTTTGAGACAGAGTCTTGCCAAGTTGCACAGGCTAGCCTCAAACTTGGATCCTCTAACCTTACCTCAGCTTCCTAAGTAGCTGGGATTACAGGTGTGTGCCATCATACCTGGCTTACCATTTTTAAATTAATAATGAACCAAGAACCAGGAATTTTCTTTTCACTGTTACCCCCACCCCAATAGCTACTGATCCAAGGAAACTACAAGGTAACAATTACAAAGATTTTGATATGTATACTGGGGAACAATCAAAAATGATAGTGGTTTGGGTTCCCTCTTTTGTACCACCATCCCATCAAAAACAAATAGCCCAATCCTAATTACCTTAGCTCCAAAGGTACTAGGTTCAGAGTTATTTTTAATAACAAAGGTATTTTGGTAAATATTAAAGGTGACATTGTTCTTTATTAGGACACCTTCTCCAAAGGCACTGTAGAGACAATGGATAAAATACATGCTAGGGTTATTTTTTTATTATTATTTTTAAGAAGAGGGAGAGAGGGAGAGAGAGAGAGAGAGAAGGAGAAAGAGAGAAAGAGAATGAATCAATTTTATTTAGTTTTTTGTTTTTTTGTTGCTCTGATACTTCATTATGTATGCAGTGCTGGGATTTGAACCTGGGTCCTTGTGCATACCAGGCAAGTGTCACAAGCACTGAGCCACCATTCCAGCCCACTTTTTTAGTTTTTATTAGCTATGGGGAGCTAAAAACAAGCTGGCACAGCTGGTTAGGGATGTGCTACTTCTCTGCTATCCCAAGTAGATATATGTATATATTACCTCAGGTGTTCTCTCCGTATAGCTGTAACAGGTGCTTGTGAAATATTACTGTTTCCCTAAAACCTTGACTCTTTTTCTTGGGATGCAAAAAACAGAAGGGCAAACAAGAGACAGGCATAAATCAGATTCTCCAGGAACAGATCTAGGCCTGAAGTAATAGTCAATAGCTCTGTCTTAATTGACTAAGGCCACTATACTGAGAGGATTCAATAAAATGCATGTGTTTATGGGATAAAGAGATACAGCAGTGGCAGTGGATGGCCTTTTCTGCCTAAATCAAACACTTTACATTAGAGCAATCCTGACATTTATTTTCTTTTGATTTCAGAGGTGGCAAAGCAACTTTAAATTAAATACCTCGGGAAGGTATGGCCAAAATGGCAGTACTTCCATACTTATCCAGTCCTCTAAAGGCAATGAAGGCCAAATGCTTGAAATGTGGACTGCTTGATGATTTTTTTTCTTTCTTTTCTTTTCTTTTTTGGTCAAGGATTGAACCCAGTGGTACTTTCCCCCTGAGCTACATCTCAAATCATTTTTTTTTGAGACAGAGTCGCACTAAGTTGCTGAGGCTGGCTTTGAACTTGTGATCCTCCTGTCTAAGCCTCTGAGTAGCTGGGATTACAGGTATGCATCACCACATCCAGCACTTGATGATTTTCTGGCTAATCTGAGTTAGTATACTACTTCCATGAGAGTCAGAATATCTTAGGAGAAAAGAGATAAGTTTCTCTTTACAAATAAACCTAATCACTAGTTATATCTTTCATGTCACTAAAAATACAATAATTAGGGAGAGCCCCCCAGATTCAATTCTGAGCACTGGAATGGATTGTATGTATGTTAGAGAGATGCAGTAAAAGAGAGAGCATTCACACTTCATATTCCTATAAAATCAGAGATGATTTAGTTTTTACAAGTAGATTTAATGCTGGGGAATGGGCAAGGAGGCCTGTGGAAGAGGTGGCAATAAATAGCAGTAAGCCTCCCTGTGGCTTATTATTAATGGAGTAGGATCTTCCAAAGAATTGAGAAGTTGCCATAGTTACTGCAAACGTAGATGATAGAATTTGGTGTACCAGTATTTATTTCATGAACATATACTGGTATTAAGCAGTTAGAGAAGATCAGCTTCTGCTCATTAGAGTTTTAGACTAGTTTCCAAATAGGAGTAGTTACCCCTTAAGAGTCCATAATGCTGCATTTTAGATGACCTAGTTTGTGGATCAGAGCTCAGTTTGAAAAGCAGAAGCTTAAAAGGAGATCTGGAGAGGGGAAGACTATACCTGCTCACCAGATTCTTCAAGCTATTATCTGCACAGTTTGATGTAGCCTGATGCTCCAAAGAAGAAGAGCATCATTCTTGGCAGTGAATCAGAATTAGGGCTCTAAATAATGTACTACTTAGAGAGGAAGGAGTGATGCTTGTAGAAAGTTGATGTGGGGTATCAAAAAGAACAATGGATAAAGAATCTGCCTCAGTTTTGCCACTAATAGCCATGTAAATTTGGGCTAGCTCCCTATGTCTCTGCTTTTGCTTCCTTAGCTATAAACTAGCTGACCAAATCAGGACTGATTGAGAGAAATCAATCAGATAAAGTATACTTTAGCAACCATACAGCACTGTGCATTAATTCACACACATGAATTAGTTTAAAACTCTTGTTTATTATAAGCATTTTGGATTTTGGGATGATCTATGATCTTCAAGTGTAGATTATGGAGTAGGGGTGGGGACTGGAGATTGAACCCAGGAGTATTTTACTGCTGAGCTATATCCCCAGTCCTTTCTATTTTTTCTTTTGAGACAGGGTCCCACTAAGTTGCTGAGGCTGGCCGTGAACTTGTGATCCTCCTGTCTCAGCCTCTCGAGTTGCTGGGATTATAGGCATGTGCCACTGCACTTTTTTTTTTTTTTTAAAGTGGGGGCTCTATCTTTTTTACCACCAATATGCAAAATCCTCTCTTCCTGGGGACCTCAGGGTGGGATAATCTAGGAAATAAGAGCTCAGAAAGATGGAAATCCCTCCTCCCAAGAATTGAAAATCTCAGTATCCCAATTTCTACAAAGTTTGACTGATTTTAGAAAAGACTACAGAAAAAGGACACTTAAAAGTATTAGGAATGAGATCTCTAATTTGAGTTAGTCAGATAGTTCCTATCAAGTTTAGGATTCAAAATCTGAGAATACCTTTGTAAAGAGTCAATCTCAAATTACAGTGTTAAGGACTCAGGGTCTCTGTACTCCCTAGCATCTATGTTGTTAAAGTGGAGAAAAATATACTTAAAATGAGTCTGTGCCAGCGTAGAACCCTAAAGTAGTGCTTCTCTCATCTCTATTCTGAATTATCCATTGGGGTGAGACTGAGAAACTGAAATGAAAGGAAGATTCTTTATGGGAAAATGGAGAATATTAGGCACTGGGGAGGTTAATATAGCAAGCAGCAGCTTTCATCATCAGCATTATGAGTAAGTAATGGACAATAATATAAAGGACATGATCTAGTTCATTCTAAGGCATACAGGTCCTCTAGGTCTTTTCTAAGGTCAACTTACACACTGCATTGTCTCAAAGAGACAACTACATAGAGGCATTCATTGTGCATTCATGTATGTATATATATTATTTTTTCCTAAAGATACAAAATATTCCTTGTGCTGGGTCAGAGATAAGCTCTTCAATATCTTTCCTCAGACTCAGAAAAGGTAGCCAGAAGATACCCATTATTTTACCTTACTATAAATATATATTAATATATTTCAACAATGCTCAATACCAGCAAATTTCTGGGAGGGAGCAGTACCTATCCTAAACACATCTATTCAGGACTCAATGAAAGCAACAACAACAAAAATTAAGTCACTGAGCAGGAGCCATTTTTTTAAATGGGGAAAAACATCCAGTGTTGCAAAAACCAGAAGTTTAATTATTCCACAAGCGGCCATGCATAGAACAAACCCACTCTGCTAAAAAGATTACAGCAAAACAAAATAAAACTAAAAGTAAGAAGAGATATAGATCACACAGAGGTACCTAAAAATCTGCCTTCTCTTGTGAGAGCTAGAAGAAAAGGCTTCTTTGGAGAGTCTGTTGGTTAACATAAACAAACAAACAAAAAAAAACAACAAAAATAAAAGCATCATTACAGGATTATATTAACCTCACTGACAAAGCTCAATGAAAAGCAGGGAACATGCTAAGTGGTACTAACCTGATGTCATTTAGATATCCGTTCTGGCCAGTCTAGGTGAGGGGGAGAAAACGGAAAATAACTTATAAGAAAACAGCATGGCATAACCGAAAAGGATGTCCATGATGCTATGAATACCCAAGGTCCTCAAACCAAAGCTCACCCCACCAACAGGGAGAGAGGGAACAGGGACAGAATGACCCATTCCCACATACCCAATCTGACTTCTCACCTTTAATGGCAAAGAACATTTGGCGCTTTTAGCCTTCCCATAGAGTATTTAAAAAGAAGACTGATAAAGGGAAGAGTATAAAAAGGAGGAAAGAAAGCTATTAATCTAATTATTATTTTTTAGCTCTAAATTTATTGCTCCAGGAGTAAGCTGAGCATAATAATTGATGTGCTTGATCCTAAAGGATGTGTTCAAAGGAAGGGAAAAGGGAGACATGAGAAATAAACTTTATTTTTTGGTAATTAACCTTAATAGCTATTCCCTTTCTGTCCTCTACACTTGCCAAAATGAAAGATAATGTGACCTGAGACCCAAGAAGGGTGGGATATTAGGAAAGCAGGCACTTTTTAGAGCCTAGAAAAAATGAGAACATTAAAAGTCTGAAATATTCCCATTGGGGATTATTTTCTGACAAAGTCACTGAGCTGAGTGAAGTGAGCATCATACTGGATTCCCAAGTCTTAGAAAAAAGTACCAAGAGTATCCAGCTGCTGAACAGAGTGGGCTCCATGCAGAGCAAAGCCTACATTGGGCAGCTGTCCCAATACATAGCTCAGGTTCCAGAGAAAGCTGCAGCAATAGCATTTCCATCCAAACACCCTTCCTGCCACTTTCCTTTCTTTTTGACCTGCCTCCTGTCTCAACCCCACTTCATCGCCCAAACCTACAACTCTATGCTTAATCACTCTCTCTGACTGGCCAGGCTTCTCTCCATATAGAATATTTGGAAGATGATGGGCTTTGGCCATTTTTCCTCATCTAGATCTTCTGAGATTCCTGAGATCTCTTCCCAACAAGAGCAGGAAGGGCTGAATCAAAGTGATAAATCCACAAGGATTTAACAAAGAATACATATATTAGTAGAGGCTTGAGAGACTAGAAATCAGGAAAAAAGGAGAGCAGAGTTAACTTTGTCATTGTTAAGGCCCTAGGTAGATGTATTCCACTGTTGCTGATAACTAACCCCAATACCCTATTATGAGTTGCCTCTGCTTTCAGAACCCCTGTGGTTTTTCTAAGGACTGTCATGGTGGGACAGTTATTTTCCATATGTCAGTGATACACAGGAGTGTGTTACAGTCAGCTAGTCTATGTTGTCAATGGGGCTTCTTAATCTGAAAAGCCTAGGGCTAAATAAGCTATGGAGAGGTGGTTTACATTAGGAGTTAAGAATATGGACCCTGGAGTCAGACAGCAGAATTCAAACACCTGTTCTTTTGCTAACTATAATGTGAATGTAGTTCATTATTTAACCTCTTAAGTGCCTCAGCTTCTCATTTATAAAATGGGTAAAATAATGTAACCTACCTCACAGGTCTAGTGTAAGGATTATATGAGCTAATCTACACAAAGTACTAAATACAAAGCCTGAAAGACAGTAAGCACTATGTAAGTATTTGCTATTAACATCCATCAACCTACTCTGTCCGCAACTTAAGAGTCATCACTGGTCACAACTGTGTACAAATGACATCTCTCCTCTCATTCCACCCAATTTATCTGTAGATAAAAGTGGAGAACCCTCTTTGGGCTACGGTGGGATAATTTGGAGGATGACTTTACTGACTCAGAATAAAAGGTTATCAAACATAGGTAAAGAAGATTCCTTCTCCTTGGACTTTAGGCCGGAAAGCTTGTGATGTATCAGTCCCGACAGAGGATACTTAGAAGCACTTGGCTCTTCTGAGATAATGGAATCAGTACATAGAGGAATTCAGATTTTAGTTATAGACTATATTTCTATGAATGAGGTGATGATGAAAAGATACATAAACATAGAAAATTTTTTTCTGGTCTGGCAAAGAGGAGAGAGTGGGGGAATGGGAGAAGAGTGTTCATATAAGTATAGTGATTTAGAACTCCTTTGTTGCTAATCTGTGAGATGCTGCTGCTATTGGAACTTTACATTTCTGGAGATCTGGTCATTTCCTGACCACTTATAACCTTTCCTGAGTTTCGGCTATACTTCTTTTCAGCTGGTAGGGAATAGCAACAGATACAGGGATACCAAGTTTATTAGATATAGCCTACAATTCTGAAGAATAAAAAGTTGCCTAAACTGATTCATGCTGCCTTTTGAACCATGAAGTCAATCCTGTTCTAGGAAGCAAGGTAAGAAAATACAGGAAGAAGGAAACTTCCCATTCAGGTAGCAACTGGAGGGAACAGGAGTACCCTCTATGCATGTATAATGTAGCACTTGCACAGGATAGATGCCAGAACAGAGCTCTAACAATCACCAACATATCCTAAAAATGAGACTAGCCAAACAAGATGAATGTAGAGCTTTTATGGATACCAAGTCTTCTACTTACAAGCAAAGATGCCTAAAATGAATAATGGGAGTCTAAGAGGGTAAATGGGAGGAGGGTTTGACAGGCAAGATTCAGGGCCCTTCCATCAGCCCTGACAAAACCATTTCTATTTTCAGTCTATTCATATTTACCAAATTCAGCCACTCCAAGTTTCAGTTCTCTTTGTACATCATACAGCAAGACATATTAAAAATACAATAAAACCTGTAGCTTACCAATAAGTCATATTTAATTTTAAGAGTCAAATCTGGGACTGGCTGATGTTGGTTTAAATAAAAAAGAGAAACAAACTAAAAAACCAACAACATTTAGGGAGGGCTATTCCATTCACAGTTCCAAAGATTAAGAGCTAAAAGCTATGGGCTGACAACTCTCAGAAGCTACACTTACCTCTCGGGCAAATATTCTCTCTCGGACCCTTTGATATTCCTCCTCTCTCTCTTCTATTGACTTGCTCCTCCTTCCATCCTGCAATGGAACTCTGATCTAGATCGATGAGCAGAATTAAGCTAGTTAAGTTCTCCTCGTACTGCAAGCTCACTGCACACCAGCAAGGAAGAGAAACCGGGAAAGTTTATAGTTGCCATCAAAAAATGGAAAAAAAAAAAAAAAAAAAAAAAAAAAAGAAACAAAATCTCCAGTCCTGGACAGGTTTCACTGGGTACATCTGACCATGCAGTTTGGGAGATCAGGTTTTCTGGATGATTAAGGAATCTCCTTCTCCCCACTCCCACCAGGGTATCAAGAACAACTATTTATAAGACTTAGAGTTGCTTCTCTGTAGTAATCAGGTACTGTTCCAGTCAGTAAGGATCAAGAAAACAGCCCTGGGAAAATAAACAACAGTGCTTTAAAGGGAAGCAAGGGATAGAAAGAAGCTAGAGAGGGAGAAGAAACAGGTATTTGTCAGAGCTGAATGTAGAGGAAGAGGTTTACAGAACTGACATTATCTCTTTAGTTACTAGTGTGGTGGCCTAAAAACTCAAGTCACACACGGCTTCACAAAGAGGGCCTTGGAAATGAAATCCCAAGAGTGAAGCTAAACTCAAAGCCTAAGCATTTTTTTCTCATCTTAATTATAGTAACCAAAGGGCAGCAAGGAGAGACAAATTACAGGAATAGAGAATAAGAAAGAGAACAAAGTAACACAAAGAGAAGAGAAAAGGAAAACAGAATACAAAGGGTGGGTAGAAAAGGAACAGGCAAATGAGGTACAGTGAAGGGAGGGGAGAGACAGACAGGGAAAAGAAGGAAATGAAGGTGAGAGAACTTGATGTTCTCTGACAAATGCAGTAAAGTGACTAGCAGGGATGTCTGGGCAGATCACCACTTCTGGCTAGCCACCACCTAACTCACCATCAACTGTCTTTTCTTCTCCTGATCTGCCATTTATGAACAACTGTCCTTAGGAAGGGTGTAGCAGAGGACCCTTTTCCATACTGCTCATAAAGGCAAGGAGCTCTGATCGAGAATTCATCAAATGAACATTACCATTCTGATCTTCACTTCAGAGGCTTCTGAAAGCTTCAGATGAAGCAACCAAGGAGCCTGTTGCTCTAGGCTGATGCTCCTGATTTTCACCAGTCTCTAAAGGTAGCCACAACTCCAGGAGTCTCTACTTTGACTAGATTCAGTTCTCACTTTTCACTATCATTAGATCATATATCCTCCTAACTGTCCTACAAATTCTATTCCAAGAAGACACAGGACCTCTAGGAGCTATATTATCCCCAGTCACTTGCACTGATAAACCAATGGTAGAGCACATACAGCATAATGGGCTAGGAGGGTTCAGGCAAAATCTCAGTTCTGTCACCTTCCAGTAATGTGACTTCAGGAAAGTACCTTATCTCTTAGCCTCAGTTTTCTTATGTGTAAAGTGGGGGTGATACCCAAGAGACATTGGGTTGTGGGGAGAATTAAAAGTAATAATGCAAATAATCTGTTTAGAACTGAGCCTAGTTCATGGGAAAACCCTAAATAAAACAACAATGCTATGTTTATTATTAATATCACAGATGGAAAGTACATGGAGTCTACCCTATTACCGATCAAGCCTGAAGCTGAGAGATAAAAAAGTTCACAATAGGAACAGATTCCACTCTGTCCCAATATGCCTCTAGGACTGAATAATTTGTAATCCACAGAAAAGTGGTTTTGGGAAAATGGATAGAAGGGCATCAGGATGGAAAGACTCTTTCTTGTTATTTAAAATTTAGTTTGTGTTTTGTATGTTTCTTTGTTTTCAATCAGACCCAGCGTGTTTGTCCACATTAAATAATGACACTTTTCTCAAAAGGGTTCCTTTAACATTCAAGTAGCATGCAAAAAAGGTCCTGGTCTCAAGACCATATTATATCCCAAGAAAACTAATTTTGATTCTAGATATTATTACAGTTACCATTAATTAGCAAGAGTCGTATTGTCTCTAACCAGTCATACTTTTCAAATATAATCCCCTTTGGAGGCCAAGCAAAAGCAGGCTCAATCTAAATTTTCTGCTTCAGAACGAACACCTGCAAACAATCACTATGTAAAGGGTGGGCCACAGGCCACAGCAGCAGCCAGGTCTATAAATGAAGGGTTGGGACAAGTTGTTCACTTGTTATTCTCCTAGGAGTGGATCACAAAGGGGATCCTGCCTGAGGTTCCCAGCAGCAAAAATCAAATTCACTCACTCACCTTGGTAGAAGGATTTGGGAAAAGATTAAGGAGTTTTCAGAAAGGGAACAGAGACACCTTTATAATTGGTTAAATTAGACCACAATTTTGCCATTTCAAGGCCAGCCCTGAGCTAGGATAAGAGTGGAAGTGGGATAAAGTAGCTTTTAGTGATTCCTGAAGAAATCCCTAACTACTAAAGAAAAAACAAAAACAAAAAACCAAAAATGAAACCATCAGCTGGATCACAGCTAAGGCAGGGAGGACCTTGCTTTGTCCAAAGTGACATGGAGTTTGAAGTCAATGGCAGACCCAAGGAGTTCTAGGACAAATGAGATTACCCAGCAAACCTCAGCACCATGTCTCTCCAGGGCTAAAAGGGTGGCATCCAATTCAATAAGTGTAGTCATTCCTCAACATTAAGCCAAGTCAACTCAGCATAGCTCAGTACATTTTTCCATTAAGACATTTTGTGTTTTCTCCATCCCAAAAACTTCTCCCTTCCCAGTTTCTCTTACTGCAGGCTCTCTCTACAGGCCCACCCTTTTCCATTCTTCACCTGGTTATCATCTCGGTCCATACTGGCATCATCTCTCTTGAGAATGAATCTCTGTTGAAATTCTGCATTCTTCTCATCCTTTATATGTTCTGAGAACCTCTGTTCAGGGCTGGGATTTGGAAAGAATTGTAGAAGAAGGGAGGAAAAAGACCCTGTTGTTAGAAAGAAGACCTCCTAACTATAGCTCTTCTAAATCCCTACTCAGGGACTTTCTGAAGTCAGACACCCAAAAAGTCAAATAAAGGTTTTAATGAAATCCTCTGTTCTTTATACATCCATAACTTTTCTTCCTTCAAAGTTTCACAGTCCTATCAGTGCAGGTGAAGAAAGGGAAGGGCCAATTTTCACAAAATATCAGTGCTTCTAAAATCTGTCTCTAAGGCCTTGCAAAAAGTAGGAACTGATGATATAATCTCCCATCTACCCATAGAAGAGTTATCTTGATCCTATACCTTCCCCTTCTACCCAAGCAGGTTATACAAGGAAAGTCTACCCACTACATAGTTTTCTCCCTTACATTCTTGTGTTGCTGGTTTTGTTGATGATGACAGCTTTCCCAGTTTGATCAACATTATGGTCCATCCCAAAATAGGCAGCTACCCGGTGTAATAGCATCCGGTGGTATGAGGTCATCTGAGGGAACTTCTTGAACTGGTTACTGAAGGGAAACCCGGGGTGGGGTAGGGTAGGGGAGCAGTGAAATAAGATAAATAACAGCAACAACAGTCAACTGTAATTTTTCTTACCAGTGTCTAAAGAGAATTACTTAGAAACAGATATATTTACTCAGTGGGAACCAAAAAGATTTCTCTCAGTGTTTTGAAGATTATCAATCTATTATCCTTATACTACTTCTTAAGGCCTTGGTCCCCACCCACTTGGATAAATTTTCACAAAGAAAAAAAGGGAAACTTAAGAACAGTAAAATCCAGGATAGGGCTTAGCTGCTGAAAAAGATATAAATTCTTTTCCAACCTAAGTCTATGCAATAACTTAAAAACCTGTTTTCACATATATGTTTTTAATCCATTTTGATAGCTTCTCCTTAATTCTTTTTGTTCCCCAGTAAGTAATTACTTTAAAATTCTCACTTTGAGGGAAAGATGAAAGGATGAAAGATACAATTGCATTTAAATTTCTTTCCAGTGCCCCCTCCCACCTCTAAGTATGTATTTCATACAAGTAACTTACTTGTTGTCATTAATAAATTCCAGAATCTCCTGTTCTAATTTTAGCAGCATCATTCTGTCCCTGTTTAAAAAAAATTAAAACAAAACAAAACACAGCCCTCCCATAGACATTGATAGCAGGGATTGAAAACAGCCTGTTCTCTACAGAAGCTGAAGGGAGGATATATCCAGATTCCAATAAGGGATTGTAATGCAGAGGCTGCTGAGTCTCACTAGCCTGTCCTATGATATTTTGAAGGAGAAAACCCAAGTCTATATTTTTCAGACCCCTCCTAATATGTGTTTCAGTATCCATATCAGAAATCTAATTATTAGCAGCATATTCATATAAACACATACTTTATACTTATAAATCTAATAATTTTACATCCTATATGGTTACTCATAGACTTTTAAAACAACAAAGATCTAGCTGATATGCAAGATCATATGATTTTTAATCATATGATTAAAATCATGATTTTAATCAGTGCTCCCAAATCTTCATATTTCTTTGTCTCCAAAGTTTTCTTCCACAGAATTTTTTTCATCTCTTCCAAAAGCAGAAACCTCAATGCTAGGGCTTTCTGAATCCCTCAGAGAATATAAAACTGTACTTGAGAAAGACCTGGGGAGAGGATGGATATCCTAGATTTATAACAGAAAAATTCTGGGAAGCTGTTTGGCCTCTTGGAATCCTGCTGCCTCCTATCCCCTTTCCCTCTTATACCAATCATGTCATTACCTTGGGTTCTTTTTCAGTGTATTTACAAGAAATTCATGTAGGTCTATTCCAGTGGAGTCTGTATATTCTTGGCTGGAGTCTAGAACCACCACAACAAAAGAAATTTAAAATAAATGAAACTGCCTTGCATGATATCTTATCCCAAGTAAAAGCCCACAACCTGATCAAGAAAGATAAGAACAGGAAAGCAGAATCAAACTTCAGGGTTTTAGCATAAAATCCAGAATGACCTTGATTGCTAGCCCTCCAAAAGTCCTCCTCACAACAACAAAAGGAAGAATCTGGGCCACAGTGTTATAGCAATATTTTACTGAAATGCCACTTACCATTAGTGAATGGTAAGTGTATTTACTGAATGTCTTGATCAAAATAAAGTAGATTTTAGTCTAGCTAAAGCAAATAAATTCCAGTTAAGTAGAGTCAGGACTGAATTTTTGGAATCTAAATATAAATATGCCCAAATACTGACTTTTTTTTTTTTTTAAAGAGAGAGGGACAGAGAGAGAGAGAGAGAGAGAAAGAGGAAATGAGAAACAATTTTTATTTAGTTTTTCATGTGGCTTTCGTTGCTCTGAGACTTTGCTGTATACATGGTGCTGGGGTTTTAACCCACATACTCATGCATGCCAGGCAAGCGCTGTAACTGCTGAGCCATCGCTCCAACTCCAAATATTGACTTTTTAATCCCTAGGTTATTTTTCTTGTCAATTATCACTTTCCTTTTTTTTTTAATAAGTTTTTTTTTTTTTAATTCAAGAGACAGGGACAGTGAGAGAGACAGAGAAAGAGAGAAACAACTTTATTTAGTTTTTCACATGGCCTTAGTTGCTCCAACACTCAGTTGTGTACGTGGTGCTGGGGTTTGAACCCAGGTCCTTGTGCTTGCCAGGCAAGCGCCGAAATCACTGAGCCATCGCTTCAGCCCCAGTCAATTATCACTTTCATGGAATATGTCTTTTTACTACCAATTCAAAAGTTTAAAGTCAGATGGGTACGATGGTGCATGCCTATAATCCCAGCAACTTGGAAGACCAAGGCAGGAGGATTGCAAGTTTGAAGCCAACCTCAGTGACTTAGCAAGGCCCTAAGCAACTTAGTGAGACCCTGTCTCAAAACAAAAAAATAAAAGGGCTGGGGATATATAGCTGAGTGGTAAAGTGCCCCTGTGGTTTAATCCCCAGTAAGCCCCTTGTATCTACCTGCCCCCCACAAAATAAAGGGGCAGGTCTGCATTAAAAAAAAAAATTCCAGCCATTCCCAAATCAAAATATAAATGTTATCTAGAGGCTCTGCTATTATGATTATCCATGTCACCATTTATGTCAGAGCACAAATTAAAATCAGAGTTGACCACATTGACCAGCCCTGAATGGTGTCAATATACACAGAAGTAGCTCTCTGGGGCATGTGAGCTTCTAAAGTAAAGAAAGTAAACTAGTGAGGCACCTCCCCAAGCAGTCAAGTCAGCAGTACCCTATACATACAATAAGTGTTTAGCCAGTAAGGCCAGCAGGTACAACGTTTTAGGATGACAGGAAAATATCCTGCAGAGCCAAGCATTAAGACATATAGGAACTAGACCCTGGACAATGAGAAAGTTGGTCTAGTAGCATGAGTTAAATCCAGATAAGATGTAATGCTTTACAATCTAATACTTTTTTTAGAGTTATAGTGGGAAGGGGAACGGAGGGATAAGAGAGGGTAAGTGGGGGGGGGCACTCCTGGGGATAATTGCAATATCCAGAATATATACACATTTTATATTATTTCGTTAAAATCTTGTAAGGTTGTTCAAAAATTAAAAAAAAAAAAAGACATATAGGAGATAGGGAAAGTCCTCACCTCTAGAGAGCATCTTTCTTGGGACCTTTTCTTTGCTTTTGTCCTTGTCTTCCTTTTCAGAGACATCCTTTGTGGACTTTTCTTCCTCCTTGTCAGAGGGGCAGCTGATATGCAACTGAATTATATCCTTAAAAAGAGAAAAGAAGAATACATTCTAAGAGAAAAAAGGATTTCAACTGTCTTGCAACTCGCTTGGAATCTCAACAGAGGTAAATCTTGGGGTAGTAGCTTTATCTTATAGAAGAGTATATTTTGTTAAATTGTTTCAGTTTTTGCTCCACCATCAAGGTAGAGGCCAAACTTTTCTTGTCAGTAGTTACAGTCTACTATATAGAAAGAATTTAAGTAACACTGGCTGTTTTTGGCCTAAGAACTGGATGGTAATGGTTCTAATCACACTGGATAAGAAGCATGCAGATGAGAAAACATGATCAGCTCTGGATCTTCTTATCTATTAACCTGTATGGTCAAGATATGAAGATTTATACATCATGCACTCCATGTCCTCCTTATTCAATAGCTTTTGTTTTAAAGTGATATCTTCCCCAATTTCTAAGTATGATGTTGATGCTGTGACTGCTATACTATAAGAAAAAATTGCCATGCTCAAAAGCTATATTTACTCTTTGAATGACCTACCTGGGTTTCTAGTGGCCCATCAGCAAATGGAGTGGAGGACTCCTCACATACTGCCAGACTGCGTACCAACTTCAGCTTGGAATTAGACTGAAAAACACCAAACAAATAAACACACATATATTTCCTTGGTGAAGATTTAGAAAATATCCTCTTTGACTTAGTTAGTTGCTGCTTCCACTAAATAGGGTTTTTTGTTTGTTTATTTGTGTTTTTGTTTTGTTTTTCAATAGGTCTTACTTGCCAATTCCTAATTCACTTGAAAAGTAGTTCTGCTTACAATACTAGACATGTAAAAACAAATGACAGCAGGCACGGTGGCACATGCCTGTAAAACCACAACTAGGAAGCTGAGGCAGGAGGATTACAAGTTCAAAGCCAACCTCAGCAACTCAGCAAGGTCCTAAGCAACTTAGTAAACCCTGTCTCAAAGTAAAACGTAAGTAAACAAATGGGCTGGGGGATGTGGCTCAGTGGTTAAGCACCCATGGGTTCAATCCCAGGTACCAAAAAAAAAAAAAAAAAAAAGACATCTGGTGGAAAACTACTTTCATTAGCCCTTTTCTCTAGCCCAGTGCTGTAATTTCATACTCAAAAGTTACTGCAAATACAAATACACAGCAGCACAGCAAAACCAAGAACCAAAAGTCCTAGCTTCGACTCTTGGTTTCGTACTTGTAAGTGCTAAGACTCTGAGCAAATTACTTAATTCTCTTGTTCTCTGTTTTTCCTCAATAAAGTTAGGATAAAAATACCTAAAATGTTGTGAAAATTAGATAATATAAAGCATATAAATATACATATCATTAAATAGTGTTTAGCATACAGTAGACAATAAATGAGAAATGACTCTAAAACTGAGGTGGGAGGGGTAGGAAAAGAAGTGTCTAGGAAAAGAATGAAGAGAAAGACAAAATTTTATAATACTTGGGATTTAGTATAATAAAAAACTAATCTACTTGATTTTCTTTTGTTGGCTGCCGAATCCCAAAATGATCTGAAATCTACTATGTAAATCACTGTTTTCCTAGGAATCCCCAAAGCCAAAAATTGTAGTGACTCATTAGAAATCTACCTATAAACATTTATTGAGTGTTCTTATAATAAAACTAAGGTTTGCAGTGAATACAAAAGCAAAAACATGGCATGTTTACTCCAGGTAGGGCAGTACTGGAAAGGAACTTGTGAGTAAGGAAATAATTTCAAGCGTAATTCTGCTATTAAGTACCGAATATCCTTATTAAGTTTACTCAATCTCTATTGTAATTAGGGTACAAAGTGAAGGCAAGAAAACCTTGCCTATATATAATCTGAATAAATTACAGGTTAATGATACATCATTTTATGAAATGTATTATTAGTAATTTTAGAAAATAAGCAATAGAGGAAGAGGTCTCACCTTGGTTCGTTTCCTGGCATGACCATGGTTGGATGTCCGCCTCTGTTAAAAGGGGATTGAAAAATATTAAAGAAGGGGAAAATCAACACTTAAGTTGAAAGCAAAAATACATGCTTACAGCATAAAAGCACTAACTATAAAAACTATTAAAACAATTGCCAAACTATGATGAAAATCACTTGGTGTGGTTGCTGCCTTACTCCAATTGCAGCATCTGTGACATGAAAGGACCTTCAGATCATTTATAGTCAAAGCACCATTTACTATGAAGTTAAAAAACAGGATGATACTGATTTGTTGGCCTTTTTCACAGACTGATAAAAATTAATTTTGGACAAACCATGGAATTCTCTTCTGATTAGGATGCTTCTGGAAAGGTTACTAACACAGTGTGAAAGTATTTTTTTCTTCCAAGCTTGCATATATTCATAATGGATATGAAGTGTGGCCCCTGTCACTTGTCATAACATCCTTATGAGACAACACAGAGTTCCAACTCGAGATACCAAAAATACCCATCCCTATAAATCATTGAAGAAATGGAATGAAGTCTTCTTCCCTTATACCTCCCCCTCCTTGAATATGAGAATTCTCCCAGTTTTAAGTTCCTGGTGGTGACTCTCACAGCTAGCCTGTCTGGTTTCAGAGATATGAGATGGGATAGGATAAAAAGGAAGAAGCATGGAAGATAGGGATAAGACGTCCCAAGTAAAAGGAAGAAAGAGTGGGTAAGAAACAGGGTAGAAGCCACAGAATATGAAGAATGAAGGACTGAGGGAGGAGGGAAGGAATAGCTAATTAATTGATAGGATTTCTAAACATGATATTAAAATGTCTATAATCAGGATACAAAGTGCAAGTGAGAAAATTCTGCCTATACGTAATTTGCATAAACTAAATATTTATTCTAGGTATTACCCTTCCCCCCTTGGGGAAGCAGTTGGGATGTCCAACTGAGGCTGGAGGGTAGGGGAGGAGAAATAAGTCAGAGGCAGAATACCAGCATGGTCTTGGGTAGGTGAGGATTTTTCTTTTCCTTGGTCCTCTTCACTAGTTAGCAAACAACACTGCCACAATGCAAAATGGAGAACTGGGAAGGTAGATGGGAAGAGTAAGAAATGGTAGAGCTGGTCAATGGCAAGACCTGTTATAGCAAGGGAAGATTCATAGTCCAGAAATATGAAGCAACATTTGTCACTACTTTTTCAAATAAACAATACATGTACACAGCACAAACATTTAAAAGGTATAATAGTGTTATATAATGAATGGTAAGACTTTTACATCTATCTCCCTGATAAGTGGTTCCTTCCCATAGGGTCAACCAGTATTGTAATCAGTATTCTTTTAGATCTATCTGGAGTTTTTTTATGCATATAAATTTATTGTAATTATGTATATATTTTTAAAAACTAAGAATATTATACAAACTACTCTGAACCTTGCTTTTTTAATGGATAGCATACTACAGAAGCTCTACCTTGTTTTCTTAAATTGCTACACAGTATTCTGCTGTGTGGCTATACCATAACTTATCTTACCAGTCTCTTAAATTGTACCATTTAGGATATTTCTGATCTTTTGCTAATATAAACAACAGCCATATCGTTGAGTTTATCTATAAACACAGTATATCTGTAATCCATTTAACAGTTTTATAAAATATTGCTAAATTGCCTTTCAAAGTGTTCTATAAATTTATACAGCTACCAATGATCTGCTTATTTCCCAGAATGGGTAATTTTCATTAAACAGCCAAAAATATATTGAAAGCCTAATGTGTAGCAGGTACTATGTTAGCTACCAAAGGATATGGAGATAAAAGACACAAACCTTTTCAAAAAGGAACTCATAATCCTGTTGGAGAAGACAGACAAATAGAAAATTACACTATAGTACATTAAGTATGTTACAGAGGTACTCACGGAATATGACAGGAACACATAAAAAGAGGCATCTAACTCTGACCTAGTGATACATAAACTTGTATATATTCACAAGTATTGAGTGCCCACAAGGCACTGTATTAGACCTTACTGATATAAGTGAAAGCCCAAACTGACCTAAACCTAGGCCTCATGAAGCTTATAATTCTGAGGAAAAAAAATATTATAATAAGAATTATACAATATAGACCTCTAGTGGGTGAGTAAGGTTGCCAAGGAAGACTTCTTGGAAACAGACATGTCTGGATTGAGATATAAATAGGTAATAGATGTTAGAGGGGATTCAGGAGCTGGAAGAAGCTAGGGGGAAAAGAAGAAATGCTAGGCAGAGAAGACATGTACAAAAGCAAGCTTTCCCCAAACTTCAGCTTCCTTTCATAACAGGGACCAAGAAATCAGATCACAATGAAGCACAGAACATCAGAGGTGATGGTCAACAGGTAAGGGACTAGATCACAATATACCATGCTGGGAAATTTGGGAGCCAGCCTATGGCAATAAGACACACAGAAAAATTGAAGAGAATTAATCAGTTCCTTGTTTTAAATTTTAAAACAAGGTAGATGAGTTAGGGATTCAGAGGGATTATAAGTTTAAAAGCAAAATGTCCAACAAAGAGGCCATATCAAACTGGTTATTTTACAGGATACACATAAGTTCAATATGTGATACCTTGCTCATTCTAAATAGAATTTCAGAACCTGAATTTTGCAGCACTGTATCCATGCAAATGATATTGTGAAGGCTGGAGTGGTGGCTCAGTGGTTACAGTGCTTGCCTGGCATGCGCAAGGACCCAGGTTCAAACCCCAGCACCACATACACAATTAAATATTGGAGAAACAAAAACCAGATGAATAAACACTGATTTTCTCTCTCTTAAAAAAAAAGATATTGTGAGTTCTAATTGCTGATCCCCAAAATAAATCTCACACAGTAGTAGAAATAAAAGTCCCCTTTTCCCCAAAAATTTCAGCTCCAACTGATAACAGACTCCCTTGACAGCATCAGTTAAGATTCTTGGGGAGACTGCCAGAGTGCAGGAGGGAACACAGAAGGAACAGAATTTTTAGTGCTCCTGAAAGGGCTTGTGTTCTGTTGGGAAATGGTAGAGAGAAGAGGACTTCCTAAGGGACTGTTCTACAGAATACAACGTGGTGGACAAGACTAAAAACTTTGCAAAAGGAACAGGAACTCCGGTAGATGGCAGCAGTCACTCCACCTGCTCTGGGCAGCAAAACAAATCAAGTGAGGCCTCTGACCCCCACCTACAACCTATTTGTATACCCAGATGAGGATATTTTTAAATCAAACAGGCAACCATAAAGAATATAAAACCTACAGATGTCCTTTCTTTACTGCTTATATTCAAAAAGTACAAACAACATCATTTGTAACAGTCTCTGGAGAAGAGAATAACTTGGATCTAAAAGTTCATTTAATTATTATCTTCCTTGTAACACAACAGCACGTAAGTACACATTCATCACTTATCTGTCCTGAGTATGTAAAATTCATTATTGGTATCAATGGAGGCTGGAAGTTAAGTTGGAACAGTGGCAGATTTGTCTCCACAAACTCTGGAAGGATGGGTGGGGAATCACAACTCACATGTGAAAGATAATGGAGAGAAAGGCTGCCAGGACAGAGATCTGGCAAACTTAAAGAAGAAAGACAGTAGAAAAGTAGGCAGGCTACAGAATAAAATATCTCAGAGAGCCATCTGATTTTAATTCATCCCTTTATGTTGCAGGTGTTTTCAACTTTAAAGAGGACAAGGCTAGGAGAATTAAGCTGTCTTGAAAAATTATGCTTCAAGTTTCCAGACGCTCTGAATTGCTGATGCTTCTGCTTTTTAATCAAAAGGTCTTGATACAGTTAATGGTCTACTTCATGGGCTTACAACAAAGTCCAGTCTCACTCTTGGGCATCAAGGAAAGGATTTAGAGATTGGTCTCACATAACAAAAGAAACCAGCAGTGACCACAGATGGAGAGGAGAGTTATAGCAGGTAATGTAGAGGAGGCTCAGAGTCCAGGTGGCTGGCACCAAAGAACAACTCCGGAAGAAGCTTGGGTGACTATCTACTGCATATATTTCTGTACTACAGTATAAATTTGGATAGAAAACAACATGACAATCAAAGGGTGAAATTCTTTTCATTCATTTAAAGAGAGAGGGGACAGTGAGAGAGATAAAGAGAGAATCAATTTTATTTAGCTTTTTATTTGGCTTTCGTTGCTCAGAAACTTTGTTGTGTACGTGGTGCTGGGGTATGAATCCGTGTCCTTGCACACGTGAGGCAAGTGCTGTAATTGTGGAGCCATCATTCCAGCCCCCCCCCCCCTTTTTTTTTAAGAGAGGGGAAAGAGAATCAACTTTATTTTTTTCATCTCACATGCCAGGAAAGCTCTGAAACCACCAAGCCACCACTCTAGCCCCTACAGTTTATTTTTTGATAGTTAAAAAAATATCAAAATGCAGCAAATGTATCAAGATCCAGTGAAATTAAGATCCAGATGGATTAGGGACTTCATTTTGTCCTCTTTAGACTTCATCACCAACTCTGACTAAACAGAGAGATGTTTCCCTTTTCCTTTTCAGTGTTGTGGATTGAACAGGGCCACACACATGACACGAAAGTGCTCTATACTCCCAGGCCCCTAGGGAGACATATCTTCATTTCTTTTCTGTGCTTCTTTCTTTTCTTTCTTTCTTTTTTTTGGGGGGGGATGTTACTGGGGATTAACCCATGGGCACTTTACCACTAAACTATATCCCCAGCCTTTTTTATTTTTTTAAAGAGAGGGACAGCGAGAGAAAGAGAATCAATTTTATTTCTTTTAGTTTTTCATGTGGCCTTCATTGCTCTGAGACTCCATTGGGTATGTGGTGCTGAGTGAACTCAAGTATTGTGCATGCTGGGCAAGCACCATAACTGCCGAGCCACTGCTCCAGCCCCCATTTTTTTGTCTTTTGAGACAGGGTCTCATTAAGTTGCTTACGACCTTGGTAAGTTGCTAGGACTGGTCTCGAACTTGGGATCTTCCAGATTATAGGCATGTGCCACTGAATCAAGCAGGGAGATGTTTCTTTTCTTTTCTCCTTCTGCCTCAGCCTCTCTAGGCGCTTAGATTATAGATGTATGCCACCACACCTAGCATGCCTAGAGATTAAGTTGTCTCCCTGTCCCTCTGTACTAGGAATTGAACCATGGGTTATTCACCACTGAGCTATATTCCCAACCCTTTTTATTTCTGAGATAGTAGGGTCCTGCTATTGTTGGCCTCAAATTTGAGGTTCTCTTGCCTTAGCTTCCCTAGTAGCTGACTTCAGGTTGGCATTATTAAGGAGCATAAAGTGCTCATTTTGGTGACTGGATTCTTACAGATTCCCATTTCTGTTCAGATATTCACAAGCATGCACACAATGCACTTCTAATCCTTACCTGTGTCTCCTGACGCAAACTGGTATCTTCACCCTCTTTCTCAATTTCTTCCTTACTTGGAGTCTTAGATATAAACTTGTTTTTGCTTACAGATTCCTCCACCAGTTTTTTTTCTGATTCTTTCATTATTTCCAGGGTCTCTTGACTAGTGTTACTGTCAGACATGTTCTTCAACAGAACACAGTTGCCTCTATGGACTCCTAAAGAAACATCAAAAGCATTAAACTGGAGGTCTGTCTTTGTACTTAATATATATACAAGACTTCTATTTGATGTGTGTGTGTGTGTGTGTGTTTTCGAATAGTCTCCCTATAACCCAGAAAACAGTCCTTTGATAAATGCTGCCTCTGGATGCATTTCTTTTCTAAATTAAAAAAATTTTTTTTAGTTATAGATGGACACATATTTTTTATGTGGTACTGAGGATCAAACCCAGTGCCTCACAGGTGCTAGGCAGGCACTCTACCACTGAGCTACGAGCTTAGCTCTTCTTTCCTAAATTTATTAAGGTAAAACTAACAATAAATGGCATGACTTAAAGTATACAATTTGATGGGTTATATATACATACCTGTGAAACCATCACTACATTTAAAACAGCACATCCTTCACCCCCAAGTTTTCTCATGTTCTTTTATAATCTCTCCCACTTCTCCCACCACCTCTGGCTAGTTAGTGATGTTTTCCGTCACTATAGACTAATCTGGATTTCCTAGATTTTGGGGGGGGGTGTGGAGGGGGTTGGGTTTGAAACCAGGGTCTTTTTTTCTTTCCCCACTTTTTTTTAAGAGAGAGGGACAGTGGGGGGGATCAATTTTTTTATTTAGTTTTTCATGTGGCTTTTGTTGCTCTAGCACTCCATTGTGTACGTGGTGCTGGGGTTTGAACCCACACAATTGCGCATGTCAGGCAAGCACCATAACTGCCAAGCCCCATGTTTGTTTGTTTTTTTAAGAGAGAGAACAAGGGAGAGAGTAAAAGAGAAAGAGAAAAAGAGAATCAATTTTAATTTTTTCTTCTGGTTTTTGATTTTCTCACTTAGTTGTGTATGTGGTGCTGGGTTTTGAACTGAGGTCCTTGCACATGCCAGGCTAGCACTGTAACCCCTGAGCTACTGCTCTAGCCCTTCCCCACATTTTTTATTGATGCATTATAGTTGTACATAATGATGGGATTTGATATTACATATTCATAGATGCACACAATGTAACAATATAATTTGGCCAATACCCCTTCCCTGGACTTCCTCCTTCCCTCACCTTCTCCAACTTCCTGGTACCTTTCTTCTGCTGATCTACCTTTGATCTTTCTTTCTTAACTTTTTAAATTGTTTTCCCCCATTTTATTGTGTGCAATTATTTAGTATCTTAAAGGTGCAAAATACACTTTTTAAATCCCCCCTTTTCCCTCCTGTCCTTCCTCACCTCTCCCCTTCTCTTTCCTCTTCTCTTCTAGACTTCTTTAGCTCCTCTATTAATTTGTATTTGAATGGTTCTTTATGTAATCTTCTCCTTTCCTCCCCCTTTCCTTTATTTTCCTTTATTTTACATATAAGAGAAAACTCAAGAGAAAACATTTGGACCCTTGAATTTCTGAGTTTGGTATTTTACTTAGCATTTCATCTAATGATGGGCATCTGGATTGAGTCCCATAATTTAGCTATTGTGAATTGTGCTGCTATAAACACTGATATGGCTATGTTGCTATAATACGCAGATTTTACATCTTTTAAGAAAATACCTAGGAGTGAAATAGCTGAGTCATATGGTGGGGTTCCATCCCTAGTTTTCTGAGGAATCTCCACACTGCCTTTCAGAGTGGTTGTACTCGTTTGCAGTCCCACCAACAGTGTACAAGTGTTCCTTTCTCCCCACAACCTCACTAGCATTTACTGTTGTTTTTATTCTCAATCTTTGCAATTCTGACCTGAACTCTGGGTCGTGCACATGGTAAGCATACCCTCTTACCAATGATCAACACATGAGCCCCATGTTTTCTCTAGAATTTTATATAAATGGCAACATATAATGTCTAGTCTCTGACTCAGCATAGTTACTTTGAAGTTCAACAGCATTAAGTTTGAAAGCAAATTAGTATAAATCCTCTTGGTACTTTATTTGCCCTCCTTTGTTCCCTATAAAAATTTGCTCACATTTTCAGCTCAATCACTGGAGTTACTAGATTCTCCAGAAAGAAGAAAAATGCATCATAAAGCTCTATTCACAACTAGAGAGAAACACTTTTCTTTCCCAAGGGAGAACTTCTATATAGCTACCATAAACCACAACATTGTCACCAACTTCAAGCTACTCCCCATCAATAAAAGCAACAAAAACACACAATGTAACATTATAGGACCTTGAATTCTTTCCTTTATCTTAAGCAAGCTAAAAAAGCAAAGAAGAACTTTGTAGCTATTTGTCCTTCAGAAAGATTGTATCTCTTCCTGAAGGAGAGGAGTATCTTCATTTCTATTTGCTATTTGGGTTCAATTAATCTACCACCTCCCAATGATACAGAGTATCTATGGTACAGGGTGGCCACTCTTCAACACTATCACAGTCTGGGAAATGCTGTAATGAAGCCAGAGATTCTCTAAACAAACACTAAGAAACAGAAGTTAATGTTCTATATATGGATCCATGTCTTCAACTGCTGAAATCAAACATGGTTAGCTACAATAATGACTGGCAAAAGTTTCTCATTATTAGGTTACTGACTACTTTAATTCTAAATAGTTCTTTCCCTCCTTTAAGGTAAAATTGGAGGGGCTGGAGTGGTGGCTCAGGGGTTATGGAGCTTGCACCACGTATGTTAACGAAGTGTCAGAGCAACAGAAGCCATGTGAAAAAATTAAATAAAATTGATTCTTTCTCTCTCTGTCCTCTCTTAAAAAAAAAAAAATAAAATTGGAAACTCCCAGATGTCACATCTATTCCCAGTACAGCCTGAGAAACTGAATAAACAAACAGCAATACTTCAAGGAAATTATCATATCAAACATTTTTTTCTCCTTCAAATCAGTTTTAGGGGAAAGACGCTGAAAGCTCTGAAGAAGCACATGTAGCCTCAGCCAACATAAGTTAGACAGTCTGAGAGATTACAGTTTTGTCCACCTTATGACAGCTCCTCAGCCTTAGTTTGCTTAGGGCTAGAAAATTTCTCTTTAAAGGACCAGAGAATCATTCATACAACCATAAAGCTGAATTTAAAGATGAGAAATACTGGGGCTGGAGCGGTGGCTCAGCAGTTACGGTGTTTGCCTTGCATATGCGAGTTCGAACCCCAGCACCACGTACACAATAAAGTGTTGGAGGAATGAAAGTCACGTGAAAAACAAAATAAAAATTGCTTCTCTCTCTCTCTCTCTCTGTCCCCTCTTTCTTAAAAAGAGAGAGAGAGAGAGAGAGAGAGAGAGAGAAATACTGGAAGCAACTGACTGTAAAAGAAAATGTCTCATGCTAGGTGCAGTGGCACATGCCTATAATCCCAGTGACTTGGGAGGCTGAGGCAGGAGAATCACAACTTCAAGGACAGTCTGGGCAGCTTAGCAACACCCTATCTCAAGAATTTTGAAAAGCTGTGGATGTAGCTCAGTGGTAGAGAACCCTGTGTTCAATCCCCAGTACCAAAAACAAAAGAAAAAGAGAGAAAATGTCCTGTAATTGGGTGCAGGGTATATCCCAGTGCTCAGGAGGCTGAGGGGGAAAGATCGCTTTGAGCCTAGGAGTTTAAGGCCAGTCTGGGCAATACAGCAAGACTGTCTCAAAAGAGCGGGTAGGGATCTAGAAAAAAAGAAAGATCAATATTGTATTTTGTATCAATTGAATCAACAGCTATTCACTTCTAAAAAGTTATAATCTATAGGTTTAGTTGTTTTTCTTTTTTTAAGTGAGAGAGACAGAGAAAGAGAGAAACAACTTTATTTTTAGTTTTTCACATGGCTTTCGTTGCTCCAACACTTAGTTGTGTATGTGGTGCTGGAGTTCGAACCCGGGTGCTCATGCTTGCCAGGCAAGCGCCAAAAACGCTGAGCCACTGCTCCAGCCCGGTTTAGTTTTTTGATCACTGATTGTACAAGGGACTTTGTTTCTGTACATACAATGGACAATGAAAGGTTTTATTTATTACCATCCCCATACCCCAAAAGGTAAAACGTGCCTCTATTCTTTTTAGTTTAAAGTACTAGAAAAACTCAGCATATACCTTTCAACCTCTCATAGCTAGGAAACATCAGTAAAGATCAGAATTACAGGAACTATTAGATATGACTTGATACAATCTCCTCTTCCTGCCGAAGAAGAGTTCTTTTTGTAACTTCCTCAGAGGCCTGCTAAACCCTCCTGGAAAACTCCTAGGTCTGAACCACGTTCCTATTTTTGAAGTAGCCCCACCTGTTATTCAGATGCTCCCTACAGTAAGCTATGAGTGGTTTCAATCTTGATCCTAAATCAGCCTAAGAATCTCACAAATTGTTTACTTCTTCTATACCACATGATAGACCCTCAAATATTTCCAGGCTTATAATAATTGCCTCAGACAAATTTCTCTGTCAGAAAAAGAAGATAATATGGAAAAATTTAAAGCAGTTGAATAATTCTTTTTCCAACACAGCCTAAATACAAAATATGTGTATTTCTTCATATCCAAATGACAACTTTGTAGACTCCTTCACATGTAGGTCAGGAAAGGATCACTACCTGAACACCTGAAATTTCAGTGTCCAAACACTATTTCTCAGCCAAAAAACTAGGAAAGCAAACAGATAAACAAACAATAAATGGTCTTTCACAATAGTCACCTGTGGAATACGGTCACATATTCAAACTCAAGTTATTATTATTATTATTATTTTTTAAAGAGAGGGGGACAGTGAGAAAGACAGAATCAATTTTCACTCAGTTTTTCACTTGGCTTTTGTTGCTCTGACACTTCACTTTGTTTGTGGGACTGGGGTTTGAACCTATGTCCTCACACATACCAGGCAAGTGCCATAACCACTGAGCTACTAACTCAAGTTTTAAGGAACCACATGGTTTCCTTCATTTACTGCAGATACAGGAAAACTTGAGTTTTAGATTTTTTTTTTTTTTTAAGAGAGAGGGACAGTGAGAGAGACAGAAAAAGAAAGAAACAACTTTATTGAGTTTTTCACATGGCCTTAGTTGCTCCAACACTTAGTTGTGTACGTGGTGCTGGGGTTTGAACCCGGGTCCTCATGATTGCCAGGCAAGCACTGAAACCGCTGAGCCACCACTCCAGCCCAAGTTTTAAGATTTTAAGATTCCTTTTCTTTTCCTTTCTTCCTTTTTTGTTGGTATTGATGATTAAACCCAGAGGCGACCCTGAACTCTACTCCCAGACCATTTTATTTTATTTTGAGACATAGTCTAAGTTGCTGATCATTCTTTAGCCTCAACCTCCTGAGTCAGCAGAATTGTAGTCATGTACCAACACACCTGGTTCCTCATTTCTTTTTCTTTCTTCTTTTTGGGGGGTACTAGTTAATAAAAAATTACAACAACAACAAAACATATTTCTTTTGGTGTCTGCATTCTTCTGAGGATACAGGGAAAGTGACCATCCGAGATCCCCAGGAGACAGAGCTTAATTATTGAGGACGACTGTGATAATTCTGCCTCCCTTTGGTGAAAGGACAAGAGATTCAACTATCATTAATGAGACATGAGGGAACTTTGTTGGGTGGGTGGCTCTAAGAAAAGCTTCCAAGAAAGGCTTCCCACAGTATTTTAAAAAGTTTTTTTAAGGGGCTGGAATTTGCCTGGCATGCATGACCTAGGTTCAAACCCCATCACCACCCCCAGCACCACACATACAACTAAGTGTTGGAGAAACAAAGGCCAGATGAAAAAACTAAAATAAAGTTGATTCTCTCTTTCCTCTCTCTTAAAAAGAAAGTTGGTTTTTTTTTTAATTGTAAGAAAAAAAGGTGTCTTCTGCTGAAGGTGGTCTTGTATGCAGATGATGTGGCAGCTGCTAACAGATGGAGGATGAAGAAGCAGAGAGAATAGACTACTTTTTTTTTTTCCTAAAGAGAGAGAGAGAGGGAGAGAAAAAGAGAAAATCAACTATTTTTTCATCTAGGTTCTGCTTATCTGACACTTAGCTGTATATGTGGTGCTGGGGTTTAAACCTGGGTCTTTGGGCATGCCAGCCAAGTGTTGTAACCATTGAGCCACCTCTCCAGCCCCAAGCCTACCCTTTTTTTTTTTTTTAAAGAGAGAAACAACTTTATTTAGTTTTTCACATGGTCTTAGTTGCTCCAACACTCAGTTGTGTACGTGGTGCTGGGGTTTGAACCCAGGTCCTCGTGCTTGCCAGGTAAGCACCGAAACCGCTGAGCCACCACTCCAGCCCCAAGCCTACCCTTCTTAATGCTCTGATGCAGACATCAAGTTAGTTGACCTGGATCCTTCCTACCTGGACCTCTTGATATATGAGGTCATAAACCTTATCATTTAAGCTATTTTTTAAGTTGAATTTAATATCTCAGCATTCTGATAGTCACAAAAGATATATTAATAAAGGGGATTATCTGAACAGATAGGGAAGACCATCTCTATAAGTAGAAGTATCTGACAAGAAGAGAGAATAATAATCATCAGCTAAAATTTGATTGGTTACATTGTGCCAGGCACTGCCCTCAAGTACTTTAAGCATCTCATTTAATCTTATAAGAATTCTATGACTTACACATTATTAGCATAACTATTTTATAGATAAATAAACTGAGGCATAGAAATTAAATAATTTGCTTAAGGTCATACAACTGGTATGTGACAGAACCAGGACTCAAACCCAGAAAATATGGCTTGTTCTGATCCTTGCTTTCTCTAACTAAAGGGCCAGATGGTCAAAGACCAGAGAGGAAAATGAAAAGTCCACTAAAGATACAAAGGAATCATAGGATCTCATAATTGGAAGGGCACTTTCAAGCTTTCTCATTTAGCTCCAGCATTCCTCAGCCACAGTTCTCCATAATTAGGTTCTTGAATCATTAATAACTGAAAAATGGTTGTTTCAGACCTGTCTGTATACCACCAATATATGGAGAGTCTTCACCTCCAGAAACCAATAAGTCCTTTTGGGAATATCTTGTAAAAAGGCAAAAACTCATTTCCCTGTAACTTTTCCTACCGGTCCCAGTTTAACTTTCTGTGCCATTCATAAAGAACGAGTTTAATATTGTCTCCAAGTCAGTCCTCAGAGAGGACAATTTTATCTTATTTCCTTCTTTTTTTTTTGAGAATTTTATTTTTATTTAGTTTTTCATGTGGCTTTCATTGCTCTGACACTTTGTTGTATACTTGGTACTGTGGTTCAAACCTGTGTCCTTGTGCATGCCAGGCAAAAGCAGTAACCATTGAGCCACCACTCTAGCCCCTCTTCTTTACCCATTGCCCACTTCTTTAAGTCAGTCTTCAAATGATATTGTTTTTTAAGTTTCCTCACCATTTTGCCTTTAGGTTATAAAAGATGTTGGTATAAGGTACATAAAGACCAATAATGTTACTATTTCAGAGTTGTGATCTATCCAAAGTAACTACGTATAAAACCATCATTTCTTTTTTTTTTTTTTTTTTTTTTTTTTTTTTGCTTTCAAAAATAACCTTTAATTAAGGGCATTTGCAGTCCTGTAAATTTTTTTTTTTTATTTTGATGTATTTTGCAGTGCTGGAGACTGAATCCAGGACCTCACACACACTAGGTAAGTGTTCTACTACTTACAGTCCCAGACCCAGTCCCAGTCCTGCAATCCTATGCAGATGCTCACCTTACTCTTGGGGCATACAGATTTCTAGAAAAAAAATTTCCAGGCCAAAACAAGTGAAAGTTGCAATGGAAGGACAAGACAATTCACTAACTAAAGCCTTAAAGAGTGAAAACAAAGCTAGTAGGCAAAGAAATAATTTCTACTCTTCATGGTTCATTTGGTATAGAGAGGAAACTAAGGGCTTGGGAAGTTATTGTTCTGTTTTGTTTTTGGTGTAAGAGAAATAGAAAAAACTATTTCATATGTAACTGTAACTAGAACAAAGCAAAGACATTATGCTCCCAGGAGGGCCTTAGATGAGCCGTTTTCTACCCTACTTGTACACACTGTATACTGCATCTAGGCAAGCAGCACAGTATCTAAGGCAGAATGTCTCCTGAGGACTCAGTAGCTCAAAGGAGCACACAGGGGACTATTAGACATGGGGGGCAATATGATGATACAGAGGAGAATGGGAACCAATACTCAGATTTCTTTCAGGAAGAATACTGCATATTCCCCATAATTTTTTTTTGACCGCCAAGGTAAGTACCTTCTAGAACACAGTGATATCATATATCCTTCCATTTTCTCCACAAACAACTTTCTAGGCAATAGGCCAAAAAGGAATTCATTATATAGAGGATGCTTAGAGACTAGAGGACTGTTTCAGAGACGGAGGACTGTTTCATTATCTCCCTTTTAATCTATGGCCAAGAAGAGGGAATGCAAGCAAGAAGAAAATATGGAGGCACTAAAAAGTAGGTACTTACCCTGGGGCAAGTTCCCTGTAAAGCTTTCCAGTCCTCTACATAATTAGTTCAAGAACAAGCAAAAGTAACTAGTGGGGGCTGGAGCAGTGGCTCAGCAGTTACTGCCCTTGCCTTGCATGTGCAAATACATGAATTCAAACCCCATCACCATGTACACAGGGAAGTCTCAGAGCAATGAAGGCCACATGAAGAACTAAAAAAAAAAAAGGAGGGGGGGCTGGAGCGGTGGCTCAGCGGTTTCGGCGCTTGCCTAGCAAGCACGAGGACCCGGGTTCAAACCCCAGCACCACGTACACAACTAAGTGTTACAGCAACAAAAGCCATGTGAAAAACTAAAGTTGTTTCTCTGTCTCTCTCACTGTCCCTCTCTTTAAAAACAAACAAAAAAAACAAAAAAAAAAAAAGTAACTAGTGACTGAAATCAGAAAGTGGGAAGGGTACATACTGATTGGAAAGAGAAATAAAGGACCTTTTAGGAGTGATGGAAATATTCTGTCTTATTTGTGACAGTGGTTTCATGGTCTATAAACTCGTTCACTGAAGGTTCAAGAGCTATACATTTTATTGTTATTTAAATACACACACACACACACACAAACACCCCTAAGAATCAAGCAAGAAAAAACATCCATAGGATTAAAGTGGTAGGTTAAGAAGCCAGGAATGTTGGTATACACCTGTAATCCCAGCTACTATGGGGGCTGACAAAGGATTGCAAGTTTGAGGCCAACCTGGGGAACACAATGAAACCCTGTCTCAAAAAATAAATAAAATAAAAATAAAATTCAAGGGTTGAGGACATAGGTCAGAGTAGTGTGCTCACCTAGTGAGAGCAAGGTCCTAGGTCTGAACCCCAGCAAACACTAACACCACCACCACCAACAACAAAAAGGGTGGGGGCTGGTTAAAAACCAAATCAAATTATCTAGGTATTCATGAATCACAAGATTTTTCTTATATTCTGACATTGGAGTTACAAAAAAAAAAAAAAAAGGAAAAGGTGCTAATATTTGCTGAGCAGGAATATGTACCCAGTGCTTTATATATTTCAACTTATACCTAATAAGTGTAGTTAATCAACTCAGTTCAAGGTCACACTACTACTATGTGACTGAACCAGACCCTTGGAGCTGATTCCATAGTCTACATTCTTTCCATCACTTCTATTTTTTCTTTTTAATATTTTCATAATTATTTTGTCTTAACATAACTCCCTTCCTTTGGGGTGGGGGCAGTACTGAGGATTTAACCAGGGGAACTTTACCACTGAACTACATCATAGCCTTTTTATTTTGACAGGGTCTTGCTAACATCAGCACTTTATCTCACCCCGCCTTTTTTTTTGGAGGGGGACAATGAGAAAAAGAGAATTAATTTTTATTTTTATTTAGTTTCTCATGTGGCTTTCGTTGCTCCAACACTTCATTGTGTACATGGTGCTGGGGTTCAAACCCATGTCCTTGCACATGCCAGGTAGGCACCATAACGCTGAGCCCCCATACCAGCCTCCTGTCTCAGTCTTCTGAGTCACTGGGATTACAGAAACGAGGTACCATGCCCAGTTCATCCATTTGTTTTCATAACTTTTTTTTTTTGGTACAGGAATTGAACCCAGGGGTGCTTAACCCCTGAGCCATATCCCCAGCCCTTTTCATATTTTATTTTGAGACAAGGTATCAGTAAGCTGCTTAGGGCCTCACCAAGTTGCTGAGGCTGGCTTTGAATTTGTGAAGAGGGGCAAAGGCAAGATTCCAACTTGCTATTCTGACCCTGAAGTCAAGTAGTAGGTGTTCTAAGGTGGCTAAACACTCAGGAGAGTTCTAGGGTGTGGAATGTGCAGCAAGAAGGGTACCTAGATCCAAGGCCTATTTTCAGAGAGTATCAGTAAAGACTATATTTTAAGATCCAAAGAGTAGTTTATAAACACTCCCATCTTTCCCTTCCACCTGGGTCTATCCCTTATGACTTTGAACTTTTTAGATTACAGATAGGGGATTACTTCATCTTCTTAAGGTATAAAATGCTGTCTCCATTATATAAAAAAAATTCTAACAGAAATATTAAGTAAGCCAGGTGTGGTGATGCATGTCTGTAATCCCAGTGGCTCAGGAGCCTGAGGCAGTAGGATCATAAATTCAAAGCCAGCCTCAGCAACTTAGTGAGACCTTGTCTCAAAAAAAAAAAAAAAAAAAAAAAAAGAAAAATTTTTTTTAAAAATGGGCTGGGGATGTGGCTCAGTGGTTAAGGCCTCTGGTACAAAAAAAAAATTAAGTGGACACACACTATGTATATGGCCATGTAATGTGTGTAAGGACCTAGGATTCAAACCCAGGTCTACCTGGTTCTAAAATTCCAGGTTTTCCCCACTACAGTGTTAAAATAAAGGACAAAAACAAAAGCAATATAATAATCTGAAAGAATCTGAAAGCCTGAAGAGGTTTACCTCTTACTTTTATGTCTTAGGAGGACAGGAAAGAAGGGACTACTGAGATATAAATTCTCTCCTACTTTTTTTTCATTTTAATTTTAAAATTACTTCTATTATTTTATTTTATGAATAATGACAACGAAAATCAAATTAGTTCACACACACACACACACACCCCTCTCCCTACTTTTCTAAGAGAGAAAAGAGAATATATGGGAAGATGTAAAGAACTCAACGAAACAAAGCTATAGTTATATGACAGCCACCAAGCTCTTTAAGGACTATAGAAATCAGTTGTCACAGGCTTCACTAGTAGTACTATGCCAACAACAATAATAGTAATTGTGCAATTTTCTCCATCAGGGAATGTGAAAACCGTTCTGCTTTATAACTGCAAAAAGATTCACTGGTAGTCAAGGAAGCACAAAGGTGTTGTCTGTGTCCTGAACAATTCCTTAGACAAAGTAGGCAAAAAAAAAAAAAAAAAACAAGATTAAAACATCTGGACATACACCTTCTTCTCTTTGCTTAGTATCTATTATAGCTATACTTACCCTAAAAATGAGAACTGTGGGTACTTTGACAAATGCTCTAAAGTGCTAGCAGGTCCTAATTACAGTTTCTGTCAGCTTTTCTACATTCTTGGTCAAAAATGTCCAATTTATGTTCCCCAACAAGATCATATATATTCCTTTTTCAAACAAACAAAAAAGAGTAATGGTGAATTTTTCTTCTTCTACTGCCTCCATTTTCTTCATTTTTATCAAATCACAGCCATTGTGCAAAAATATCATAGAATCATAGGAATGGAAAAGACCTTGAAAGGTTACACTATCTTCTCCCATCCTCTTGCAAAACTGTTCCCAACTCAACCACGATGAGACATCCAAGACAAAAAAAGTCACAATTTATCTGTTCAGGGCACTTTCAGGATGCCTTCTATTGCTACCTTAAATGCCACACAGCTAAGTCTATCCTGTTCTGGCCATGATGACTACCTTTTAGGTGGAAAGGATACTTCAGGTAACAATTTAGCATTAAAAGAGTCTTTCAAAATCTTTTAATTTTTTTTTTTAAGAGAGAGGGACAGTGAAAGGGAGAGAATCAATTGTATTTAGTTTTTTGTTTGGTTTTCATTGCTCTGATACTTTGCTGCGTATGTGATGATGGGGTTTGAACCCACGTCCTTGCACTTGCCAGGCAAGCGCTGTTACTGCCAAGCTACCGCTCCACCCCCTCAAAGTCTTTTATCAACTGTGAGATTGACCAGAGAAATAACAACCCATTTTAAAAAGAAGGAATCAGAAATCTTTTAAAATCATTACTCTTTTTCAAAGAAGAAATTGATATTTATTCCTCATTCCCCAATTATCTCTTTTAAAACAGAACTACTGACTTTTAATTGAGGCACATGGTTTCCTGAAAAAGTTACATATATGTTTATTTGGTTTTAATACCAGGGATTCAACCCAGAGACCCTCTACTGCTAAGCTACATTCCCAGACCTTTTTTATTTTTTAGAGAGGGGTCTCACTAAATTGTCTGGGCTGGTCTCAAACTTGTGATCCTCCTGCCTCAGCCTCCTATGAGTAGCTTGGCTTACTGTCTTGAATCACTATACAAGCTGGCCTGGTGTCTTTCTGAGAGGCAATGTGGATAGGGACAGCAGAGGCAAGGTACACAGAGAGAAAAGACCAATTGAGGACACAGAGAAAAGGTGGCCATCTGGAAGCTACACATAAGAGGGTTTGGCAGAAACCCAATTTGCCAATATCAAGGTTGGATTTCTAGGCTTCAGGACTGTGATAAAATACATTTCTGTTGTTTAAACCATCCAGATTCTGCTCTTTTGTTATGGCAGATCTGGTGAATACAGTAGTAAATACAACTTCCAACAAGTATCCTAAAGGAAGTAGGTAGCCTGCTAATTCCTGCTGATTTGTTAAAGGCTAGCATCCCAGCAGCCACACAAAACTATGAGATGATACTAGGATAGAACCCACAGACACAGATACCTAAGTCCCTGAGTAGACTAGCCATGGTCTAATTACCTCCACATTTCTTGAATATGAAAGAGAAATAAACTTCTCTCATTTATGACATTTTTATTTTGCTGTTAATTGCAGTAGTATACTCCCTACTTGGTATCCCATTTAAATTATATATACACACAAAGTATTAACAATGATGAAAATAATAAACATTGGGGCTGGAGCGGTGGCTCAGCAGTTTCGGCGCTTGCCTGGCAAGCACGAGGACCTGGGTTCAAACCCCAGCACCACATACACAACTAAGTGTTACAACAATGAAGGTCATGTGAAAAACTAAATAAAGTTGTTTCTCTCTTTCTGTCTCTCTCACTGTCCCTCTCTCTTTAAAAAAACAAAATAAAATAAACATTATCTATAGGCAAGAAACCCTATAAATACCCCAGAGCTGCTATGTACTTGGGAGGAAAGCGATAAAATAAGGAGAAATGTCATTTTTATGGAGAATGCAAGAGTACCACCTTTGTACCTCACAATACCTCAGCTATAAGGAAAAAGATAAGTACTATTACAGGGTGACTTTAGGGGCAGCACTCATCAAAATAAAAGACATTCCATTTCCATAGTGTTGGAGGCAGCAAGTATGTTATACTGAATAAGAACTTTTTAGTTTGACATAAATTTGACCATGTATCTACTTTTCCAAAACTTATCATATAACTGAGCCTCAGTTTCTTATCTGTAAGATAGATGTGATACATACACCTTTAGAGCCACTGGAAAATGACATTAGACAGTGTTATGTGCCTAAGACACAGTAAGATAGTTCAGTAAATGTGAGTTTCTCCTAATCCTATTTTACAATGAGAAAGCAGAGAAGAGATATTTTTTTCCTTGTTTTCACTGGTACTCTTATGAGTTAATATATTTCCACTCAGAACTGGCATCTTGTATATATCCTTTTCTTGGTCAACACTGAAGCTACATTACCCTGCATAGATGAGACCCTTGCCTACTGTAATGAGAATTAGACCATAAAAGATATAAAGGAAAAGAAAAGAATATTATCTACCACGTACATCCCTTCCTATATTTGACTTCTTACTTTTCTTAGTATGTATGGCTGTACTTTAAGAATTGCTTTGTGGGCTGGAGTGGTGTGGCTCAGCTGTTGGAGCACTTGCCGGGCATGCATGAGGACCCAGGTTCAAACCCTAGCACCACATATACAACTAAGTGTCAGAGAAACAAAGGCCAGATGAATAAATAAAGTTGATTCTCTCTTTTAAAAAAGAATGAATTGTTTTATCTGGTGTGGCGGTACATGCCTGAAATTCCAGTGACTCAGGCAAGAGGATTGCAAATTTGATACCAGCCTCAGCAACTGATATAGCAAGACTCTCAGCAATTTAGTGAGACCTTATCTCAAAATAAAATGTAGCTCAGTGGAAGAGTACCCCTGGGTTTAATCCCTGGGCCCTAATCAAATCTGACAGATGTCCTTTGGTTTCCTTGGTTTTGGTACCAGGGATTCAACCCAGGGACCCTCTACCAATGAGATACCTTCGCAACCCTTTTTTATTTTTTAGAGACAGGGTCTTACTAAATTGCCTGGGCTGGCCTCAAAAGGAAAAAGAAAAAAAATTAAAAATAAAAAATAGTCAGATTAGGTAAATATATCTTCCATAAGAGAGAACTCCAATGTTTGATACAGGTATAAGCTTACATCCAACACAAGAGATGAATCACTGAGGACGCTGGTTCCTTCAGATTCTTATCAATGTTGGTTGGCCAGTGGTTTAAAAAAAAATAGCATGTTGCCTTGGGAATGTGGCTCAGTGATAGAGCACTTGCCTTGTATGTGAGAGGTCCTGGATTCAAACTCTAGTATCAAAAAAAGAAAACATGATATTTGATGGCTCAGATCCTAAAGAAGTCTCACTTCTAGAACTTATCAATTATCATTCATTGTATACACAGCTAGCCACATTACAAGTAGTTATTACTATACCTATTTAACAGAGTACTTTACTGAAGCTCAAAGCAATCAGGAAGCATATCCTGTTGACTGTGGTTTAAAAATATACAAAACCTCAACAAATAAATTTCTAAATAAAATATATAATAAAAAAATAAAAAACCTGATGACCTCTTCTTTTTCCACTATTACCACTCTGGTTTAAGGCTCCATATTCTCTCTTTTCATTTTCTTCAATTTTTATTATTATGGTAAAATACATATAAAATTTGCCATCTTATTTTGAAGTGTACAGTTTAGTAGCTTTAAATACATTCATAACATTGTACAATCATCTTTTACAATCATTTTGTAACACCGAAACTCTATTCATTAAACAATAATCCCTATTTTCCTATCCCTGGCAACCAACACCACCTTTTATGGTTATGACTACTTTGCCTCGTATAAAAGTAGAATCATACAGCATTTATCTTTTTGTGACTGGCTTTTTTTTCCCCACTTAATATAACATCTGCAAGGTTCATCCATCTTGTAGTACATGTCAGAACTCCTTCCTTTCAAAGCCAAATAGTTGGTATTCCACTATGTGTATGTGTATACACACTACATTTTGCTATGCGTCATCAACATGGGTTTGCAAATAACTCATCAATACCCTATTCTCAGTTGTTCTGGAAATACATCCAGAAGTGATATTTCTAGATCATATGACAATTCCATTTTTAAATATTTGAGGACTGCCATACTGTTTTCCACATAGGCTATTGCATTTTACATCCCAACAGTCTACAAGCATTCCAGTTTTCCCACAGCCAACAATTGTTTTCTATTGTTTTTCTTTAAATAGTAGCCATCCTAATGGGTATGAGATGGTATCTTATAGTTTTGTTCTTTTAGAGAGAGATGGGGGCTGAAGTGGTGGTTCAGTGGTTATGGTGCTTGCCTGGCATGCGTGAGGACGAAGGTTCAAACCCCAGCACCATATATACAACAAAGTATCAGAGCAATGAAAGCTACGTGAAAAACTAAATAAAATATTGATTTTCTCTTTCTCTCTCTCACTGTCCCTCTCTAAAA
>PVKS010005626.1:0-83755 GCA_004027875.1 Aplodontia rufa | reverse complement strand
GCTGAACCAGTTTGCAGTCCCACCAGCAGTGTAGTAGTGTTCCTCTTTTCCCACAGCCCCTCCAGCATCTGTCATTGTTTGTATTTTTCATTTTTGCCACTCTAACAGGAGTGAGGTGGTATCTCATTGAAGTTTTGATTTGCATTTCCCTTATAACTAATGATGTAGAGCATTTTCTCATATATTTATGGGCTTTCTGGACTTCCACAGGAGAGAATTTCCTTTTGAGATCTTTAGCCCATTTATCGATTGGATTATTTGCGAATTTGGACTTTAGTTTCTTTAGTTCCCTATAAATTCTGGATATTAGCCCTCTGTCCAAGGTGTAGCAGGCAAAAATTTTTCTCCCGTTCTGTAGGTTCTCTCTTGATGCTCTTGGCTAGATCTTTAGCTGTGCAAAAACTTTTTAGTTTAATTGCATCCCATTCATTTATTCTTGACTTTACTGCTCGAGCCATGGAAGTTTTGTTAAGGAAGGTGCCGCCGACTCCTATGTCCTGTAGTGTTGACCCTACTTCTTTTTCTAGTAAGTTTAAAGTTGTTGGCTTAATATCCAGATCTTTGACCCATTTTGATTTAATTTTTGTGCAGGATGAAAGATAAGGATCTAGCTTCAGTTGTCTACATATGGCTGTCCAATTTGTCCAACACCATTTGTTGAATAGGCTATCTTTCTTCCATACTATGCTTTTGCCCCCTTTATCAAATATCAAATAGTTAAAGATATGTGGGTTTGTCTCAGGATCTTCTATTCGGTTCCACTGGTCTTCGGTTCTGTTTTGATAACAATACCATGCTGTTTTTGCTACTACAGCTCTGTAGTATAATTTCAGGTCAGGGATTGAGATACTCCTTACTTCTTCCTTCGTGTAGAGTAATGTTTTGGCTAATCTGGGTCTCCTGTTATTCCATATGAACTTGAGAATTGCTTTTTCTATATCTGTCAAGAATGCCATTGGTATCTTGATGGGGATTGCATTGAATCTGTATAGGGATTTGGGTAGAATGGCCATCTTTATTATATTGATTCTGCCCTACCATGAGCATGGAATGCTTTTCCATCTACTCAGGACTTCTGTAATTTCTTTTTTTAGAGTTTGATAGTTTTCTTTGAAGAGGTCCTTAACATCCTTTGTAAGGTTAATGCCCAAGTATTTCATTTTTTTGGAGGAGATGGTGAATGGGAGAGATATCCTGATTTCTTCTTCTGCGGAGAAATCAGCATTTTTAACAAGGGATCAAGCAAAGTTTGAGAAATACTTTTCCAATTGGAATTGGAGATGTGGGGAATATTTAGAGAAGAGATGAAGGAGAAATAGGAGTAAACCAGGTTTTATCATTCTTAGCTGCTATAAAAAATGAATCACATAATTCTTTATCCTTCTCATTGATTAACCATTATAATCATCTAAGTTGTGTTTTAAAAATGAAAACTCAGCTCTCCCTAAATTCCTAATATTTATTAACTTATGAAACTTTTTCTCAGTGCACTTTTGTGTGTCCACTGAAATACAAACTTTATTTTAAAAATACAAAATACACACACCCAAAAAAACTTGGACTGGAGTGGTTGCTCTTCGATTACTGTGCTTCCGTGGCACACATGAGGACCCAGGTTCAAATCCTTTCATTTCACAGCTAAGTGTCCTTGAAGCCAAGGCCAAATGAAAAATAAATAAAATTGATTCTCTTTTTTGTCACTCTCAATCTATTATTCTCTCATTATCTCCGTCTCTCTTTAAAATTAGCTAATTAATTAAATTAAATTAAAATAAAAAACTCTTGGTCCCATTTCAAACAAACTAAACTAGAAGCTCTGAAGCAAGGACCGATGTGCAAATATTTTTGACAATCTCTCTTAAGTGAATCTACTGATGGAGAAAAGGTTAAGACATGGTGATAATTGACATGCATTTTGTTGAATTATTTAGCCTTGGCCACTAAGAGAGTTTAACCCCATGAGTTTTAAATTTTCATCGGTTTTAACCATATATCTCTCTTGATCTTTTTCATGGTTGGAAAAAACAGTCACACTTTTTTTGTGCCAATCCTTTTCATTTCTATAGCTGACATTTTTCTTCATTCTTTCTTTTCACTGATTTTTACTGGGGTAAATACAGACACAGATAAATGTATGAATCATCAAGAGGACGTACACTGGTAACCAGCACCCATATGAAGAGAAAGACCAGCACTAGGATTCCAGAAGCCCCACAACAAAGCTAGCCACAGATCAGACCCCACAGATCAGCTTACCCTGTTTTTGAAGTTTATGAAAACTGAGTTACACACAATGTTCTCGTTGGTATCCAGTTTTATTCACTTGACATTGAGTTTGTGAAATTCATCCATATTGTATATGCTTACAGTTGATTCATCTTTTTGATATATTTATCATGTAATAATATGTCACATTCAATTATTCCACTATACTGGTGATTGTTTCTACTTTGGGACTGAAGTACTGCCATGAAAAAGCTGCCATGAACATTCTCATGTGTGTCTTTGATGAATGTATGTACTCATTTCTGTTGGTTGTTGATCTATTAATAGAATTGCTATTCAGAGAGCAAGGATATATCTAGTTTTAGATCTATTGACAGTTTTCCAAAGCACTGGCACTCTTAAAAGCAGAGGTGAAGCACCCCAGTTGCTCTAATGCTTGGCATTATCTTTCTTTTTCTTTTAAAACATTCACTGTGGTTTTATTTGCATTTTCTGCAGCTGGGTTCCCATAAAAATGGTGTTTAGGATTCTAATTCCTTTGTAGTTCAACTCTTCACAGTCTGTAATATTCTCAGGACCCTTGGCATCTAAGGTTTAAGTTCCCTGGATCAATTTAGTCCCATAAATGATAGTGATATTTCTCCTGAAATAAATTTGCCTAATTCCATTTTACTTTCATTATATTAGTAAAGGCAGAGGTAGTGATTTTCAGCACTCACACTTAATTTCAGCCTTCCAAAATATAGTAAGAAAAATAAAAAGCAGGGAAATCTAAAGGATGGTACTTCAAGGAACCTAAAGAAACTTCAAGGAAGAGTGTAGCATCATTAAACTGGGTTGGGAAGGAGACTGGACAGGCTTGGAAGAACACAAAGTCTTTATTGTTCAATCTTTTTCTTCCTGGCTACAAACTCCAACCAACAAAATTTTAATTTTTCAGTAATGATTCAATATCTATACTATTAAGCAATGCAGATATAAAAGCAACATAATGTGAAATTGAAGTTTAATATTTTTTTCAAAAAAAATGCAATTAACTCGTGGAAGGTATGCTAACAATATTATTCAACATTCTGGTGTTATTTTCTTTTGCCTTGTATGCTATTTTATCACTAAAATTGCAGCATAAATTTAGTCAGAAGCCTAACTCTAAAAACCATTATGTCAGAAATACCACCCACCAATGACACCTCAAAGACACTGAGGTAGAGGAAGGACAGGGAAAGATTGCCAGTTTGACTGGAATCATGCCTGAGTGAGAATGTCATCTTTTGTCTTTCTTTCCATCTTTTTTTGTATTTCTTTTTTGTTATTAAAACAAAACAGAATTTCAGATTTTCATGCTGCCAGAACATCTCCCCTTGGCACTTCTAAGATAGATTGAGCTAGAAAGAGAAGAACATTTTGTGTATTCCCCCATGGTTTGGTAACCTTAAAGCTGGCTGGGGCTGTGGCAATTCATAGGGAAGAGGTTAATTTGAGAAGGAGGAACCACACAGCTTATCTACTGCCTCAGGCAGAATAGCTGTTTAGGAAGAGATTTAAAAGTAGGAAAAAGTCTCACGTGAAAAAAAAAATGCATGCCATTTCTCAGAGAAGCCTTAATTTTCAATTCATAATCTTTCTTTGCCTCCACCCCAAAAGAACCAAACTGACATAATTTAAAGATTAATTACATAAGACAAGGAGAAAGTTCATGAAGGTTTATATAACACAAGCCCATCTAATAATTTTTTTTCTAATTATAAAGATTTCATGTTTGAACAAACACCTTTCTTCTAAGCTGCTGAACATATTCAGAGGTAAATTAAATTAGCTGAGTAAGTTAAGCAATTACAACAAATTAGACAACAGCCTCACTTGCTCTCTAAACCACAAAGTCTTCTTGAATGCTTTGCAATGACCCACAAATGGGACAATAAGAAGGATGCTAAAAAGTACTGTCAAAAGAACTAAATGCTAAATGATGCAAGCTTTGTCCAAATCCATCCAAACAAAGGTGACAAATTGCCATGTCATGCTTTGGAGAAACCATCTTGTAAAGGAGTAATAATGAAAGCCTTTGCCCATTTGCAGTGTCAGATCATATCAAATACAAATGAACAAACTCTAACTTGAAAACATTTTTTTTAAGTCATCATCTATTTCTTCAAAACATTCTTTGATTTCACTGTGGTGTTTATTCTAGAAGAAAGGTAACATAAATCGTATAAATCTAACACAAAAATATGCCTATAATTTCACTAACTAGTGAAAAGCCCTTTATAGGATGTTGCCTGTCTCTTTTCTTAATGAATTTCTGATGCAGACTTTATGTTTTACGATAGCGTCTCCTAAACTTTAGAATCTGGCACTGCTAATACATGCTCCAGTACCCTAGAAATCTCTGCCCTCGTTTAATCAATCTCTTCTTACATATGCTATTCACCATGGAGTGGGAGTATCTATGGAAAGCTTATCAGATATAATTAGGAGTTTTGACTATAATTCTAACATTCATATTTTTATACCAATGTAATAACTGGATTTACTATTTCCGTTTGCATCCAAATTTCTGGCATAATCTGTATGCAAATGTGGTTTATTGAACCTTTGTTCTTTCTGTAGCCAACTACAAAAGCAGGCTATGAAAAATTGTCAGCTGACAATATGGTTTATAGGGATGGCAATCAAAATAATTAACAACCAGGACAGCATAGGTACTGACTAATCAAAATAACACTGAGCCAATCAAAATGATCATCATCATAAATAACAAGTATGGCCATGCTAGCATGCTCTGGCTGAAGAGCAAGCCAAACAAAACATGTTCTTCACTGGTATCTGTTAATGTTCAATAAGCTATACTAGGTCACACACATACACACACACATCGATGACTTGTATAGCTTGTTTCACATTTTTTATTTTCATGTATTATATCATTGACATTTTACACCTTCTGTATACCACTAGATATTTACCTAATTCATTCCTTTTACAACTATCATAACATCTTGGAGCATAAATGTCTGACCATATCTTATTGGTGGATCATTTCTCTATTGATAGATACTTAGGATTTATCCCAACAAACGAAATTATACTGCATAACGTTTACACATATAATCTTTATGTACCAATGTTTTCTGGGTTTTAACTTTGAAAGATGGAGTCTGAATGCTAGGATTGTTCAGTCAAAAGATATGTGCTTTCCTCCTAAATAATTATTGTGAGGTGGCTTTCAGAAAAGATTGCAACAATTCTTACTTGTTCCTATGCTCCTTCAGGCTCGCTCATGCTGAGTTTTACTGCTGTGCTGTGGGTTGGGTTCCCTGGAAAGTAGCCCTTTAGAGCTGTCCAGTCCAGAGGCAAGGAGGCTGGACTTTCATATCTCACATCATGAGTCTTTGCTTGTAGGCCACCCTTAGGTAGGATACATATCTTAAGCAAGACCACTCTCTTTAAGAAAAAAGTTTTGGAGAGGAAATCAGCTGGGAATAACTTCCTACACAGAAGTTTCAGGAACAGGGGGAATGTGTTCATCATCCTAAAGGGGTATCTGATCCCATCTTATAAGTATCAAACATATCTTGTTGCTTGAATCTGTATTTCCTCTAACTATTCATACAGGAGCATATTTCTATGTTTTTATTGACGTTTACAGTTCCTTTATTGTGACAATCTCCTCTATGTCCATTGCCCATTTTTCTTTTGGTCATTTGTAGTCTTATCTTTTTATAGAAACTCTATATATTAGGGAGAGTAAATCTTTGTTTATTATGAATTACAGTTATTTTCCCAAGACTACCATTTGTCATTCCACTTAATTTATCTTTTTTTTTTTTTTAAACCAGATGGATACAATGGTCCTGGCAGGAAGCATATAGCATACTAAAAGGTTTTTTACCTGAAAGGAATTAAATAAAAGAGCTATGCCCACAGAAGCAGCCAGAGTTAAAGGAACCCCAAAAATGTTCTAACAATGAAAAAGTTGTCTCAGATACTAGGATTTAGGGGTAAATGTGAATGACAAATTTCTGTTGTTTTTCAGTTTCTGTCTAGGTATTTTGTTACAGCAGCCCAGTGGACTAAGACACTTTCATACATGATATCAGTGGAGACTGCCCCAGAACCAGAGCTTCCATTCCTACCAAGCAGTAATGAGGAGGCCCATCCTTTGGTGTGAACAAAGACTGAATGGGTTACCTGGACTTTTACTTCTACCTGGAAGTAATGAGGCAGTAGAACTAAGTTGAAAGAGAAGATAAATAAGATCCAAGGTTTTATAACATAATACAAAAATGTCCACATTTCTTACTTAGCAAGAAAGAGGAAACAGGTGGTATCTTGATTCTTGACCTGAAATTATACTATAAGGCTATAGTAACAAAAACAGCATGGTATTGGTTTCAAAACAGAACTGAAGACAAAGGGAATAGAATAAAGGATTCTGAGATGAACCCTCATACATATAACTATGTGATATTTAATAAAGGGGGCAAACGCATAGTATGGAAGAAAGATAGCCTGTTCAACAAATGGTATTGGACAAATTGGACAGCCACATGTAGACAACTGAAATTGGATCCTTACCATTCACCCTGCACAAAAATTAAATCAAAATGATTCAAAGATCTGGATATTAAACCAGCAACTTTGCATCTACTTGAAAAAGAAGTACGATCAATACTACATGACACAGGGGTCGGCAATGCCTTCCTTAACAAGACTCCCATTGCACAAGCATTAAAGTCAAGAATAAAAGAATGGGATGCAATTAAACTAAAAAGCTTTTGCACAGCTAAAGATTTAGTCAAGAGTCTCAAAAGCGATCCTACAGAATGGGAGAAAATCTTTGCCTGCTATACCTTGGACAGAGAGCTAATATCCAGAATATACAAAGAACTAAAAAAACTAAACACCAAACTCACAAATAATCCAATCAATAAATGGGCTATGGAATTAAAAAGAAACTTCTCAATGGAGGAAATCCATAAAGCCCATAAACATACACGAAAATGCTCTACATCACTAGCAATAAGAGAAATGCAAATCAAAACCTTACTGAGATTCCACTTCACTCCAGTCAGAGTGGCAAAAGTGAAGAATAGGAACAATGACAGATGCTGGAGGGGCTGTGGGAAAAGAGGAACACTGTCACATTGCTGGTGGGACTGCAAACTGGTTTAGCCACTATGGAAAGCAGTATAGAGACTCCTCAATAAATTAGGGCAGGAACCACCTTATGACCCAGGTATCTCATTCCTGGGAATTTTCTCAAAAGAGTTAGAATTGGCATATTATAGAGATACAGCTTTATCAATGTTTATAGAAGCTCAATTTACTATAGCTAAATTATGGAACCAACCCAGATGCCGCTCACTAGACAAGTGGATTCAAAACTTTGTTACATATATACAACGGAATACTACTTGGCAATTGGAGAAAATAATATACGGCATTTGCAGCCAAATGGATGGAGATGGGAAAAATTATGCTAAGTGAAATATCCCAAACTCAGAGACTCAAAGGCCGAATGTTTTCTCTCATTTATGGAAGCTAGAATACAACTGGAAACAGTATGATAGATGGCTAAGCTAATAATAATTTCAACATGTATGAAGTTTTACCCGAACAGGGGGAATCTTGCCTGGGATGCTGGGAGATGTAGGGAGAGGGGCAGGGAAGGGGAAGGAACAGGAAGGATATCAAGAGGACTGGAGGGAAGGAGAATGGGGAAATCTACTCAGAGTGAAACCTTCGACTTCCATGAGAAGTCTAATTAACACGTAGGTTTAATAGGGGGAAACATGGAAACAAGGGGAACCCAAGGGAGGAAAACATGGAATGGCATCGGCCTTGACTTGCTCTGTGATTTTACATTTGTTCTTGATTGTTTGTTAATGATTCCCTCCTAATTGTAACTCTATATTTAATGAATAAAAAAAATAGAGGGGGATAGTGAGAAAAAAAAAACTCCATGTTTCAATGATACATCATTCATCATGGAGAGAAGAGGGAATATATTGAATGGAATGAAATATAACAATCAATAAATGCCTACATCAAGATGGCAGAGATGTTAAAATTATCTGACAATGATTGATAAAAATGCCGTGATGACCAATCACAAGCAGATCTGGAACAAATCTAACAACATAAAGTCCCAGGGAAGATATATAAAGAAAAAAAACCTGAAAGTTTAGAACTGAAAAATAGAATAACAAAAATTTAAAACCTTAGTAGTACAATGAAATGGACAGAGCAAAGAATCAGTGAATTGGAAGAGAGAATGACAGAAAGAAAGTAAACTAGAAAAATAAATAGCTATAGCAACCTACCACTCATGTAATTTGAGTACAAAAAGTAGGGGAGAAAGATGCAGGGTTAATTGCATTGAAATAAAAGCTAAAAACTTTTCAAATTTGGCAGGAGACTTCAGACTACAGATTCAAGAAATTGAACAAATCCTAAATAGAATAGACCCAAAGAAATCCATGCCAAAACACACCATACTTAATGTTCTGAAAACTTATTAAACCCTGAAGGTTAGAACAGAGTGGCACAATATATCTACATGCAGCATGAAAAAACTGTCAAACCAGAATTCTATACCTAATAAAGTTATCATTTAGTTATAAAAGGAAAATCAAGATATTCTTAGATTTTAAAAAATGAGCAGATTTTTGTCACTAGCAGACCTATACTACAAGGATGACTAAAGGAAATTCTCTAATCTAAAAAGAAATAAAGAAATAAGAAACCTGTAGGCTTTTCTTCTCCTCATGAGTGTTCTTCATTAAATGGTAGGGTTAAAGCAAAAGTTATAACCCTGTCTGCTAGACAGAGTAGTGCATGCCTATAATCCCATCAACTTGAGAGGTTAAGGCAGGAGGAGGGCAGGCTGAAATCCAGACTGGACAATTAAGAGAGAAAGGAAGGGGAGGGGAGGGAAGGGAAGGAAAGGGAAGGGGAGGGGAGGGAGAGATACAAATGGATGGAGGGAGGTAGGGAGGGGGAAGGAGGGAAGAGAGGAAGAAAGGCAAACATTTAACTCAGCAGTAGAGCATTTGCCTACCATGCATGAGGCCCTGGGTTCAATCTCAAGCAATACACACACATTCACAGTGAAGAAGACTGTGTGGTATTGATGGAAGGACAGAAGTATAATTCCAATTAAACAGAGATAATAGGGAACTCAGAAATAGACCCATAAAATTATGCCAAAGAATTCATGACAAAGCAACAAAATCAATTGAAGGAAAGGTAACCTTTTCAAACAACAGTGCTGGAGCATTTTGACATACATAGGCAAAAACAAAACAAACAAAAAAACCTTAGTCAGCCTGTTTCACATAATGTTCAAAAAATGACTCAACATGCATCACAGACTTATTGGTAAAACTGTTGGAAAAAATAGGAGAAAATCTTTAGGATCTAGGAACACACACAAAAAGATGATTAATTAAAGTAAAACTGGATTTATCAAAATTTAGAACTTTTTCTTTGTGAAAGACTTAAGAGGATGAAAAAGCAAACTTCAGACTATGAGAAAAATGCTTACAAACTATATATCCAGCAAAGCGCTATCAGCTAGAATATATTTAAAGGCTCTCAAAACTAACCGGTAAACAAACAATAACAACAACAAAAATTCAATCCAATTAGAAAATGGGCAAAAGATGTAAGGAAACATTTTACTAAAGATGACAAAGCGAATAAAATGGTAAATATAAATAAACCCACAAAGTGGTATCAGTACATACATAGCAAAAGAGATAAAATAAAAATGATAATAGGGGCTGGAGCAATGGCCCAGCAGTTGTGGCACTTGCCTGGCATGCACAAGAACCCCAGGTTCAGGCGTACACAACTAAGTGTCAGTGCAATGAAAATCAGATGAAAAACTAAAAATAAAATTGATTCTCTCTCACTGTCCCCCCCCTTTTTTTTTTTAAGAGAGAGGGACAGTGAGAGAGAGAATCAATTTTATTAAGTTTTTCATGTGGCATTCATTGCTCTGACACTTCATTGTATATGTGGTGCTGGGGTTTGAACCTGCATACTCATGCATGCCAGGCAAGACCCAAAACCGCAGAGCCACTGCTCCAGTCCTGTCCCTATCTCTTAAAAAAAAATAATGGTGAAAGATAATGCTGATGAGGATGCAGATAAATTTGTTCATTGGTGAGAATGTAATATTGCTGGTAAGAATATAAAATGCTCCAGCCACATTAAAAAATATTCTTGCAGCTTCTTTAAAATGCAATCCTGCAACTATGATATAATCCAGCAACTGTATTCTTGGGTGTTTAAACCAGAGAAATGAAGACTTATGTAACATAAAAGCCTATACATGAATGTCTATAACAATTTTATTTACAAGAGTCAAAACCTAGAAACAACCCTAATGTCCTTCAGTGTTTTAATGGCGAAACAAACTAATCTACTAACACTGTGGCATATTACTCAACAATAAAAAGGAACCAATTATTGGTATATGCAACAACCTTTATGAATCACCAGGAAATGCTGCAAGAAGAAATCACTAGAAAATTGCCAAGAAGGCCAATCACAAAGTTAAATTATTCAATTTCCATAACATTTTCAAAATGACAAAATGGTTAAGGACAGGGTGAGATGGGAGGGACATATGCGTTCCTATAAAAGGGAAATATAAAGGATCTTCTCGTGATGGAAGTATTCTGCATCTTGACTGCTAATATCAATAAATTAACAGTGATACTGTAGCATAGTTTTGCAAATGAAAAATCAGAACTTCTCTGCAAAGAAATGGATATGCAAAAAAGAACCAAATAGAAATTATAGAACTGATAGCCACTATACTTACACAAAATATTACCATTAGGGGAAATTGGATAAAATATATGAGGGATCTCTCTCTTCATTATGTGTATTTCCCCGTGGTTTGGTAACCTTAAAGCTGACTGGGGATGTGGCAATTTATAGAGAAGGGGTTAATTTGAGAAGGAGAAACCATACAGCTTATCTATTGCCTTAGGCAGAATAGCTGTTTAGGAAGATTTAAAAGTAGGAAAAAGTCTCACATTAAAAAAAAAAAGCATGCCATTTCTCAGAGAAGCCTTAATTTTTAATCCATAATCTTTCTTTGCCTCCACCCCAAAAGAACCAAACTGACATAATTTAAAGATTAATTAAATTAGGCAAGGAGAAAGTTCACGAAGGTTTATACAACACAAGCCCATCAAATAATTTTTTCTTTAATTATAAAGATTTCATGTTTGAATAAACACCTTCCTTCTAAGCTGTATGTTAATCTAAAATTATCACAAAATGAAAAGTTAAATTAATTTTCAGAGAGAAAATGTTAAATTCTTTACAGAAAGGTTATAGCATTTTATATTCCCACCAACAATAAGAGATGTAGATTCCATAAATTTTTGTCAGCATTTAGTACTGCCAACATTTTAAAATGTTAGACATTCTAATAGATATGTATGTAGTGGTGCCTATTATTTTAAACCTTTAAATATTCTACTTATTGAAGTAATGCAGAATTTATACTGGATCTAAAAAAGAATCTAGTTCCCAGTTCCGAGGAATAGATCTCTCCTCTGCAAGTCGACGTATTTGCTTTCAATGTACTCTGAGAGTTTCATATCTCATTGTGTTTTTCCTTTTGAATTTCACTTCGTGGAAAGTTTTGCAAGAACTATGTTTCCTAGCTTCATGCTACTGGCCAGTTGTACAGGCAGAGGTGGAGGGGACAACCTCGGGGAGATGCTCCTGGAAAACAGATGAATAGTACCGGTAAACGAGAACAGAATTAAGTTCAGTTCTGTGCTTCTCCTTCAAGGGAAGATCCACAATACACTCTAGTCAAAGGAAGATTGTGACTGCAGGTCCTGACTTATTCTAGCCAATATGGGCATCCAAAGTAAATCAGGTCCAGGAGAAATGAAGCATAGAATAGAGGTGAAAAGGGTGCAGAATACAGCAATTTTTTCCAAGCTTAACGTAATGTAATCTCCTGTGAGAGAATCTTGACAGACAACTGATCTAGAGAAACACTTTCTTCAACAATTCCTTCTCCTGAGAGAGAAGAAAGAATGAGATGATGGGAATAACCAAGGAAGTCAAGAAACCTAAACGGAAGGGAAAAAGTAGACCTGTGCATTTTTGAAGCCACCCAACCTGGGGTCTAGACTGATAGATTTACTGACATTTTCCTGTATCTTTATTTCCAGAAAAGGGCCATGCATCCAAAAGATAGCTGGACACCAATTTTAAACAGGAGTATGATTCAAGATTGGAGTGTATAGGCCCAGTTCTTATGGCTAAATGACAAATTCCTTTGCTACCGTGTGTTACTTGATGAATGCTAACTTTTTATTATGTTTAAGACTTTTTAGAGTAAAATTCTTCACCTCCTTTTTGAAAGCAGGTGGATGTAGAATAATAAATAAACTAAGTTAAACAAGGTAATGTTGAATTCAGAAAAGAACAGTAACCTACATGTGTAGTGTCAGGTTCTAGTAAGAAATGAATCTGCCTCTACTTATATATTTGGACAAAATGAAAACTTCTATCACTATAGCAAAATGATGCTTGAGGATGCTCTATTTCCTCATCTCTTTTCTTGTAGAGGAGATGATGAAAAAAGCAGATGTTTCTAAATTTTGACCATTGGTTTTACATCTCAAATCTCCAAACATTAAAAGAAAGTTTTCCTATTGTTTGTTTTGTTTTTCATGCCAAAACATCTGTGTAATTCCTTTTCCTCATCCAGAGCACAGGTTCTATTCAGGATATCCAAATGGCAGTACAGTAATGTGTTTCCTGCTAAATCAGTAAAGCACTGATTATTGCTAAGGTCTATTAAAGTTTAAAAAAATTTAAAAGATTGTGTCTCACATTCTGGTTCATTTACTTCTTTGACCTAGACTTGTAATTTTCATTAGAATATTTTCTTGTTATGTTTGTCAGTCTTATAACAATTGTTTCAGAATTTTAAACTATCAAGTTTATTCTTTATGTATAACTTGAAGAGTGTAGTTAAAATTATAACACAAGACAACTACAGAGATTATGCTTCAAAGTATACTTTCCTATTAATATGGTATTTTTTGATGTGCCATTTTCAAGTAACCCATATGAAATATTTTATGAGGTAAACATACTGTTGTTCTTTCCTCTTCAATACAATTTTTTAACCAGTGAAACCTATACAAACTGAGATAATAATAATATTCATATATATAATAATATTCATATATATATAATGATTCATATTATCTCTTAGCTATTAGAAAAGCATGTTAAAATTTACCATCTCCAATGAACAATAAAAAGCCTTGGAAGAATCCTATACTGTATTGAAAACAAAAGTTTAAAATTTCTATAACCAATCCCCATATCTAAAATAAGGATTGATTTCACTTTGTAAAATTCAAAAGTCCAAAAGTATAAAAAAGTTAGTATACTAAATGGCTTTTCAGCCACTATTTCAAAATATTTACCTAGCTTCCAGTGGTTTCTAGCACATAATCATGAGGAAACCCATGACCAAACTAATCTTTTTCAAATGTCAAGACATTTGAAAAGAACAGTGTAAAAATGGGAATCTTTTGATCAAGTTAAAAATACAAAAAGAATCCCTTAATACACTTCTAAATAACACTATTACATAAGATTATACATGATTTCTCACATATAATTTATATATAAATTATGACAATAGACAAAGGTGCTTCTTTTTCATTATATATGGTATTAAAATTTTACTATAAACCTCTATCTAGATGCTGCAATATAAAACTCTCAAAGTCTACATGTTAATCTACCTCGACAATATCTTAATTACTGCACTTCACCATAAAGCAATATAACTTCATTTTAATCTGACAGTCCATCTGTTAAAGTTCCTGGTACATCACATAAATGAAAAGAAACCAAACGTTATTCTATTGAAATAGTTTCTAAGGTTCCTTACAGGTTAATAAGGTCAAATTCTAAAGTCTACATATAAGAAAAAAGAGAATTAGAAGTAAAGAGGAAGATTAAAATTTAATACAGTTATTACTTTGTTTAATGTTATATGAGCCTTAGAAATCAATGACTTTGTGGAATTAGAGCTAAAGTGTTGCCATTCACCAGAACTCAGTTAGCACTGCACAGAGTTGGAGGTAAAATGGGATGGGTAAAACATAACCAACTCTGAGGTACACAGGTTTACTGGAAGATGCAAAAATTACTGCATACCAGTATTCTCAAAAAAATCACTTTACAATAGGTGCTGGTTATAAAACTCAACCATAGAATGAATTATCACTTAAAATAAAGCTAAGTGATATTGACAAAATAAGTTTCAACATTCAAAAACTTCGTATTTCCATCCTTCTGAATCCTTGAGACATGCTTCATTTCCTGTATCAGACCCCACATGATTTGGCAAGGAATAAAGTCTGCATCTGAATAGTCTAGATGCCGGGTTTTTATTCTGTTTTCACCTTCTGTCATGAGGGGGGTGAGGAAGAGAGAAAGAGAAAGAGAGAGAGAGAGAGAGAGAGAGAGAGAGAGAAAGAAACGTTAAGTTTAGCGATGAATTCCCAAGAAACCAAATGTGATTATTAAACAATTCTGCCTAGCAGCTCTGCTGAAGTCACCATGCTTTCAACATATTTGAAGTATTATTAAAAAATACAAAAACAAAATCCTAACAATCCTGCTTTTAAAAATCTCTATAGAGTAGCAAGACCTTGTCTGCTCTTGCTCAAAAAATATGTGGCTGGTCAAAAGCACAGATAAAATTATTAAGAACTAAGAAGTAGAGCTTATACACTTAAATACTATATGTAAATATACATGATATTTAAATGTTTTCACATTCAGGATGTCAAAACAAAGATAAGTGTGAACAAACAAAAGAAAAAACTTCAAACTGCGCTTTAGGCAGTCCTCTGAGCCCTGTTTCACACCAGAGAAGTAGAGAAGGGAAGCAGTCATTACTGTTTTCATTAAAGGACACAAATAAAACCTCTGTGGATGTTATTTCCCAAAGGGTATCTATAAATTATGTATGAGCCATTATCTTTAGAAATTATTTTAGTCAACTTATAGAATGGAGAGTATATTATAAAAGGTTTAGAGGTCAGTCCTGAAACCATTTGTATAGCCAGGTGGTGTGGTGGTGCATACCTGTAATTCCAGTGACTCAGGAGGCTTAGGCAGGAGGATTGCAAGTTTGAGGCCAGCCTCAGCAACTTAGCAAGTCCTTAAAAAGGACTGGGGATGTAGCTCAGTGGTAGAGCAACCTTCATTTTAAACCTCAGTCCCGCACTTAAATTAAATTAAATTAAACTAGATTAAAACAATTTACATACATAAGTAAAGAAAAAACTGGGACAATTATAGGTACAAAACATACTAATTATTTAAGTTTTGAACATTTTAAAAATAATAAGTTGGGGGCTGAAGTGGCAGCTCAGTTGTTGGGGTGCTTGCCTAGCATGTGCGAGGACCTGGGTTTGAACCCCAGCACCACATATAAAACTAAGTATCAGAAAAACAAAGGCCAGATGAAAAAATAAATGAAACTGTTTCTCTCTTTCTCTCTCCCTCTCTCTTTAAAAAATAATAATAAGTTCAAAAACAGAGAGTAAAGTATACATGTGCTAATATTATGTTCCGTGCAAATGTGTTGACATGATGCTGGAAGCTAATAAATCAAGTGATAGGAATTTGAGTATATAATCTAGACGAATAAAACTTCAGAGCAAAGAGCAAACTAACCACAGTTCAAGGACACAAAAGGGTGACAGTGGAAGGACCATGTTGGTGTACTAGTTTAATCCTCTTCTACAGCTGACCACTTTAGTGGCTACGTATTCTAATGGATAAGATTAAAATGGGCAATGAAAGTTACCAAATGTTAGCTAGTATTTCTTAATGAAATAAAATAATTTTTCTAAATTAAAATTCAATATTATTTAGTTCATTTGGAAAAAAACGAGCTGATGAACAGAATATTTAACCCATTAAGCCCCAAATTTTCAATTCTTCAAATATTTGAATACAAATTGAAACAGGTACATTAGAATAGCTTGGAAATCATAATATAGAGCTTATCTATCCTTTAAATTTTTTTTTGCATATATACATGGAAATATATATTTTTTTCAAATGCTGTAATCATTCACCTATTACTTTTCTTAAAAGAAGAGACCTCCTGAAGCATAATAAGTACTTCATAGTTACCCACAGTGGTACATTTGTTGCTCAATTTAAATTTTTATAACTGTTCCACATCTGGGACTACAGAACAAAATTGATTTATTTATATCCTTTAAGAATATATTCAGGGGGGCTGGAGCGGTGGCTCAGCAGTTGAGGCGCTTGCCTGGCAAGGGCAAGGACACGAGTTTGAGCCCAGCACCACGTACACAACGAAGTATTGGAGCAACTGAGACCACAGGAAAAAATAAATAAAAAAAACTGATTCTCCCTTTCTCTCTCTCTCTCTCTCTCTCTCACACACACACACACTGTCCCTCTCTCTCTCTCTTAAAAAAAAAAAAAAAAAGAATATATTCAGGGGTTGGGGATTTAGCAGAGTGCTTGCCTAGCATTTGCAAGGCCCCGAGTTTGGTCCTCAGCACTAAAAAAAAAAAAAAGAATATATTGAAAAAACGCAATTTTCAGGTTTATGAGCTTCAGAGAGAGAGAGTTGATAATTATACATGCACTGGATAAATATTCCTAATAGGTACTTTTTGACACTTTCAAATACACTGAACTTTATCTTGACATGTAGAGTTGATAAATCTCTTTGGATAGAGATTTTTCTTTGTCATATCAATATTAAGAAACTTTGCTTCAGAATATACATATATATATATGTGTGTGTGTGTGTGTGTACTCATATACACATGTACATATATTTACACACACATGCACTTATATAAATTCATAGAGAATCTAGATCATTACAAATGTATACTTATGGAATCAAATTGATTTTGAATTTTTGAATCTGTGTATGTTACCACATCATAAAAGGAGGGTTGAAAAATAATCACCTGCACCTAAATTCTCTGATTATAAAATCAACAATTTTGTTAATGTTATAAATACACACACACACACACACACACAAGCATGAAAGCAGTTCAATAGCTAATACAACATTGTATTTTGAGGATTAAAATATATAGAGGCAGCTCTTTGAGGATTTAGACTTAGTACAGATATGAATATTTTACTTTATGCTGTAATTAAAGAACATTACTATGGATATAATGGATTCTAAAGAACTTTAAATTGAGAAGTGTAGCATTTCAGTTCACATCATGTGTTTAAAGACTATGTTTTTAATGTGCACATGAGATTTACAACAGTTGTGCCTTCCCAATGGACTGATCTTCTTGCAATTATGCAATATATCTCTTTGTCTCTAATAATTTTCTCTCCTCTGAAATCTCTTTTATCTCACACTAACATAACAACAACTGCCATTTTAAAACCGGTGCCTGCATCATATATTATCTTCCATTCTTTTATTTCCAACGTACTTATGTTGTACTTGAAGTGAATTCCTTACAGACAGCATATCATTGAAGCATATTTTTTATCCACTATGTCAGGGATCTTTTAATTGATATATTTAGGACATTTACATTTTCAGTTGCTTTGATTCTCATACCATACGATCAGTCCATTTAAAGGATTTTGTATTCAATGGACTTTGTATTCACAGACTCATTCAACTATCACCACGATCAATTTTTAGACTTCTTCATTCCCTTAAGGAGCATACATCCATCAATATTCATACCCTATTTCCCCCAAAAACTCCCTGCACCTAGCCAGCTATAGGTAACTAGTAATTTGCTTACTGCCTCTACAGATTTGTCTATTCTGCACAATTAATAATATAATATATATATTCTTATGACTAGTTTTTTTTTTTCACTCACCATTAAGGGTTTCAGAGTTCATTTATGTTGTGGCATGTACTGGTAATTCATTCCTTTTTATGAATAAATAATTTCCCATTTTGTGAGTATCTGTTGTTATCTATTCATCAGTTGATGCACAATTGGTTGTTTCCATTTCAAGGCTAATATGAACAATGCTGCTATGAATATTCATACATAAATTTTTGTGTGAATGAATCCTTCCATATCTCTTGGGTATATTCCCAGTAGTAGAACTGCTGGGTCCACATAATAATTCTATTGTTAACAATAAACTGCTACTCCATTTTCCAAAGTGAATGCACCAATATACATTCACAGCAATAGTATATGAATGTTCGGATTTTTCCTGATCCTAGCCAACACTCATTATTACCTGGTTTTATTGATAAGAACTGTTTGTGTGGATGAAAGTAATGTCTCATTGCAGTTCTGATTTGCATTTACCTGATGGCCATTGATGTTCAGCATCTTTTAAGGTGCTCATTAACCATCTGAATAATTTCTTTAGAGATATATTTATTCAGTTCCCTTGACCATTCCAAAATTGTTATTTATCTTTTAATTATTGGGTTGTCAGAGTAATTAATATATTATAAATACAAATCTCTTATCAGATATATAATTTGCAAATGTTTTCTTCCATTCTGTGAGTTTTCACTTCCCTTAAGAAGTAATTCAGGGCTGGAATGGTGGCTCAGTGGTTACGGCACTTGTCTGTCATGCACAAGTACAAGAGTTTGAACCCCAGCACCACATACACAACGAAGTGTGGGAGGAATGAAAGTCACATGAAAAACTAAATAAAAAAAATTGCTTCTCTCTTTCTCTCTCCCTCTCTCTTTCTTTCACTGTCCCTCTTTCTCAAAAAAAAAAGTAATTCAAAGTACAAAACTAAGTTTTTAAGTCCAGTGAATCTGTCTTTTTATTGCTTTTTATTATGTTTTTGTTATCATGTCTAAGAACTCATTTCACGGTTATAAATTTTACATCTATTTTTGTTTCTATGAGTTTTGTAGTTTTAGTTCTTTCATTTCGGTCTATGATCCATTTGGAGTGATTTTTGAGTCTGGAATAAGGAAAGAATAAAACTTCATTCTTTCCCATAAGGATAGCCAATTACCCAATTTGTTTAAAACACTACATTCTTTCCTTATTGCCATTCATGTTGCATATCTATTGACCATCAATATGAAGGTTTATTTCTGGACTCTCAATTATATCATACTTGTTTATGTGTTTATCCTTAGGGCAGTACCATACCATCTTGATTACTATAGCTTTACAGTAGGTTTTAAAAACAGAAAGTGTGTTTATTCTCAGTTTGTTCTGTTTTGATATTGTTTTGGATATTGTAGCTTCCTTGCAAACCCACAGACCACTTATATTTAAAATAATTTACTGATATACTAGGGCTAAAAATCTATCATTTTATAGCTTATTTTCCTTTTTGCTTCCTGCTTTTATTTCTTTCTTTCCTTGAGGTTATTTGATCATTTTTAAAGTTACTATATTTAATTTTTTTTATTTGAGAGAGAGTTTATTTTTGTTTTTCTGGTTTTTGTTTTTCCTTTACATAGTTGTGTACATGGTGTTGTGGAATGAACCGGGGTCCTCCCATGTGCAAGACAAGTGCTCTACAGCTGAGCCACCTCTCCAATCCCTATTTGTTTTTGAAGTACACTGTTTTATATGGTTTCTTAATGGTTTGTATGGATAACACAATATACACATGCAATTTATCAATATCAACACAGAAGTGGGAATAGGGATCAAGTTCCTGCTTAGTATCCCTGGAAAACATGAAGAAGGTAAACTCTAGGGCTTAAGTAGTAACTCAGCAGTAGAAAGCTTGCCTGGCACATGCAATGACTCAAGTTCAAACCCCAGCACCACATGTACAACTAAGTATTGGAAAAACAAAATCAAATTAAAAAAATTGATTTTCTTTTTCTTTAAAGAAGAAGAAAGAGAAGGAAAAAAGGAGAAGGAGAAGAGGAAGAGGAAGAGGAGGAAGAAGAAGAAGAAGAGGAAGAAGGGAAAGAAGAAGAAGATAAATCCTTATATTTCCAAAATATTTAGGAGATACTGCCTAGAATATACTGTCAAAATTTTTTTTCTTTTGGTTAGGCTACCCTTTTCCTGGTCTTTATTTTTTTTGGGGGTAGGGAGGATTACTTGGGACTGAACTCAGGGGTGCTTGACCACTGAAGAACATCTCCAGCCATTTTATTTTTATTTTTCATTTTGAGACAGGGTCTTGCTAAATTGCTGAGGTTGGCCTGAACTTGAACTTCTAATCTTCCTGCCTCAGCCTCCCATCCTGGTCCTTTGACTACAGGATTTTCTTGGAGATTTTTTTGTTCCGTATTCGTGGGCAGTTCTGACTCAGATTTTGGTACCACCCAATTCACAATATTGAGAGTTAACAATAACATTCAGGGTACTCACTGCTCTGCTGTTCCTCAAATCCCAAGGTTCTTAGTTAGGCCACCTTCTTCTTTTATCTTTCAGAAACTTCACATGTTTGTTGTGTTATATCTAGTGATTTTTATTTGTAAAAGAAGGACCTGGGAAGAATGGAACAACTCCATTTTGGCAGAAATGAAAGTATATTTCATTCTAATATTTCAAAATTCCCATTTGTGTCCTTTGAAATTCACTGATATACACTGATGTTTCCACCAACAATATTTTCCAAGGTTTTAGTTATTTGGGTGAAAGAGCCAAATTATTCCTTTTGTTGTTCAGATAGAGGCAAACATTCATTTATATTTATCTAAAAGTAATTGTAAGCATTTGAAAATAATTACATGGTTAAGTCACTTCAATTAAAACAGTTGGATGAGAACACAACAGAATATTTCAAATAACAGCTGAGTAGAAGATTTTAATCTCATTACAACTGATGTCAGCATTCTACCTGAGGCAAAACTAATTGCAACAACTTCCACCCACATCCCCAACTCATCACATACTCACACTGGAAAAACATGCAAAAGAAGATGCACTAATAAAGGGATGTGGAACACACAAAGTTATTATTGTAGCCTTTGCACTCACATAGCAAGCCAGAGGAAAATGTGGCTATAGTCTTGTGTACATAACAGAAAGTGTCCACACCATTTCCCAGTCCTGTTTTTGGTGCCAGCATTTGTGAGGAATGCTGGCTGGATACACTCCTTTGAGGAAACAAAAGGAATATGGGTTTCGGGTGGGACAAATTTAATTTTAATCTTAGTTCTACTTTAACATTTAACATCACAGAATCTCAGTTTCCTTGTCTACAACTTATGAGCCCGTAAGCTGTTAATTCTCCTGAAGGAGTAAATTAAAGAATATAAAGTGACTCTCACAATATCTCAGAAAATTATAAATGAGTATAGATTGATCCCCTGATTTTGCACTGGCAAAATAAGGGAGCTAGAGTTCACATACCTTACGAGCACCAGGACTGGTTTAAATTAGAACTCCTCCAAATTCTAATTTAAAGGGGAGAATCCTACATTTTCTTTTTCTTTTCTCTTTCTTTTCTTTTTTTTTTTTTTTACAGAGAGAGAGAGACAGTAAGAAAGAGAGAGAAAGAGAGCGAGAGAGAGGGATAGAATCAATTTTATTTAATTTTCATTTGGTTTTCATTGCTCCAACACTTAATTGTGTATGTGGTGTTGGGGTTTGAATTCAGGTCCTTGCACATGCCAGGCAAATGCTATAACCATTGAGCAACTGCTTAAGCCCCTAATGTACATTTTGTAAGGAAGCTCCTCTCCCCTAACATAATAAACAGACGAATAAACCTTGATCTCAAAATACACATATATTTAATTTGAATACACATAAAAATACTAACCATCCTGATAAATATTTTACTATAGGTTATCAGATTTCAAGTATGCTTTTTCTAAAAACATTTTCAAGGGCAAATCTTAAGATATTTCCATTTTAATTCTGTGCCGTTTTCCACCCAGAGATGTGTTTGAGAATTAAAAGGAATTTTTAAATTGTGTGTAGAGAAAGCAAAGATTTCCCCATATCTACCCTATACAAGTAAGTAAAAGAATCACAGTACTAATTATTTACTCATCCCTCCCTTTTCTTCAATGCTCTCTGTAAACTGCAGGTAGTTTTGGGTTAAGTAGAATTTATTAAGATAAAACTATGTGTCAGATATTCTAGTACTTTGGCCTACAGGGCCACAGGAGCAGTTGAAATATGAAGTCTAGTTAATCCACTGTTGAATGTTCTCTGAAACATTAAGTCAGATGTAATCCTTCCTTCCCGCAGATGGGTTCCACAGGCCTGGCAAATCATGTAGATGCCTGGACTTCATCTTTCCAGCTCAGGTGTAATGTTGCAACACAGCACTCCACATTCAACAAGCATTTTCTCATCTAGCCTGACCACACACTGCAGAGTCAAGGGAAGTGTTAACAGCCATTACTGACCTCATTTAAGGACAAAGAAATGAAAACTCTCAGAATCAGAGTGTTCCCCAAGAGATGATCTACAAATTTCAGATGATTCATTCATAGGCAACCTATGAGACAGGAGAAATTCTAGTTTTGAGGGAAAAGGAGAATAACTAGTAAAGCATAGATTCTTGTGGAAAAAAAACATTAAAAGCCCAAAATAATAGTAGCTACCAAATATTTAGCTGGGAAATGAAGGGATTAAGAAAGAAGAAAACAGCAGTACAAGATCTGGGGGATATGAGTTATGTGGACAACCGACTCATAGTGCCATTGAGGGCCAGAAGTTTAATATTGAATAGTCACTTAAACTCTACAATAGATAGGAAGCCATGCTTCAAGTGTTTGAAATGTCGTAGGTAATGGAAGAATCAGGGTTAGAAGGAAAGTTTCCTGAGTTCTTACTTCAGATCAGTCTAGGTCCTGGCCTCATGTAATGCTAACCTTGATGGACATTATTCAGCTGCCCATGCCCTAGGCCTGGTTCTGGTTCAGTATGTTCAGAGTAGGTGTTTTCCATAAGCCCACACAATGATGCTGATGCCCAACAAAGTTTGAAATCCTCTGTCCTACAGCAAAAGGTGCTTTTTTGCACTTTACTCTTCTTGCGTATTTTGGGGGTAGGAATCAGTCATTTGTTACTTTCCGGTGTTCCCCATGACTTTTATTCACTCCCATCTTCACCCAGAGGATATGAACAGTCTAAACTGTACTGCATTATTATAAATATTTAAAAATACAAGTTAGGTAGCATAAGAATTAGACAACTGAAAGGGTCATTAAAATGTAAATGAATGAAAAATGAAATCATTTAGAGAAAAAAAAAACTTTAGAAGCCACTGTATCATTCCAAGGTCAGATGAAATAAATAATTAAAAAATAGATGTTCACATGCTAGTCATAATTTCTGACATCCTGGAGGAGAAGTCCTTGTCATTTCAAGGAATAAGATAAAAAGCATATATTTTTATTGCTTAAAAGGATTAAAGAAATTAAACATTTTTATAAAATGCAATATTCATTCAGCATTATCCTGAAAACAAAATGAACACCTCACTCTAAGAAACTGGAAGAAATGGACTTTTAACTTTAAACTAATTCCAGACAAATTCTTGCACAGCCAGTCATTGAAAGAATAATGGAAAATTATAGCCAATTTTATAGCAAAAACTAGATAACAGCTCAGGAAAAACCTCATTCAAAATAGAAAATCATTAAAATTTAAATGAGAGATTATGAAGGTGCCTTTTTATCTTTTATACTCTTAATAAATATAAAATTCTATTCCTATATTTTCCTTTACAAAATGTTCCAAAGTTCATAGATGTGTTTTGATGGGAATCCACCATAAAATTTGTACAGGGAAGTTATCCTTTCCACTTGAGCTATCTTTGCAATAGACAATCATTGTGATGTCAGAACTGATCACCATAATCAATCTGTACCCCAGGTCACCTTGCATATTCATTAATACAAATAGATTGTTACTGTCCCTATTTTCCTCAACATAACACTGTTTCAGGAATTAAAGCTATCAAGGGGACCCTTCTTAACCTATGTTGAATATCTGATTCATTTATAAGAAAAAAACATTATCATGACATTCATATATTGCAGAGGAAGCAATGCACAATTTAAGATCATTATTCAAATCAATATTTGAAAACTACTAAAGGGATTATAGATTTAAAAGTTGATTTAATTTACATGACATAACTATGTACTGCATTAAAGAACCAAATCCATGGCATTGCATGGCATTATTCTATCAGTCTTAAGACAAATTTTCATGTTTCCCAAAATAATCTATATGATGAAATTGCCAAAAGCAAAAGTTTGGCAGAACATTCTATCATTGATGTGGAAACCTTTTATTATGGAAAAAATTATCATTCAAAAGTAATAATAAATACTCTGAGTGAAAAGATAAAGAATCTTATTTTCCACTTCCAACTTGAATATAACCTGCATCAAAAGATAAGGTGACAGTAAATACAAACTGTTCAAAGAATAATGTAATTAGTTACTTCTCATGAGAATGTGTTGTTATAAAGTAAGGCCACTCCATGTGCTTAATTCCTTATACACATTTGTTTTCCTTTCTGAGTCTCTGCCATATTGTGATCCAGGGGAGCTCTCATTAGAGTTGTAGTGCCAGCACCAAGGCTCTTAGAACTCCCAAACTGTTTGTTAAATAAAACTCTTTTCTTTTCAAAGAATGCTGCCTTGGGTATTTTGGTATAGCAACACAAGATGAACTATGACAGAAAGGAAAGGTGACTATTAAATTAGAGATGGAGCTGAACTAATTCAACTCCTGGGACTAAAGATGTACTTAGTATGGAAAATGACTATGAGTATGTGTTTCAGATGACTATACTATGTGTTACTAATAATGGCTATATAATAAATCTCAATGTAATTACATTTGAATGATTTTTAAGACTGAGTTATCAAAAGCAAGAATCACATTTTATTTATTTGTTTTTATTTTGGTATCCCCCGCACCTACTACACCGACTGACATAAGATAAATACTTGATAAATATTGAGTGAATAAATGGCTAAATCCTATTTCATTATCAGGACTTGGTATAAGGACTAAATTTAATTCACATTCTGTCTTGAATCATCTTCCATGCACAATTACACCAGCTAAAAGAAATCACATACTAAATTATCAATAATATTATATTAATCAATTTTAAAGAAAGGCAGTCAAAAACTGAAAATATTGATGTGAAAATATCACTTATTTACATATAAAACAGGTAAAGAACAGTTTATATTTATGTTTAATTTAAAATAAAATATATGTGTAGTATACCAAAGTCTAATGTTTTCTATTATTTTATTTTGTGAAGAGAGTAGGACCATATTTAAACAGTGTCAAAAACCTATGAAAACATCTCTTCTTAAGGAATTCTTCCTGCCCCCTCAAAATACGATTCTAATTCATTCAGTAAATTAATTGAATACTTAATGCCACCTTGAAAATAAGAGGATTGTCTGTCTGTTCTATCATATATTCTCAAATGAGAATAATGTATATAGCAATTCCTGCTAGTGCATTGCCCAGGTCCCCATGGCATAAACATTTTTTTTAAGAGAGAGGGACAGTGAGAGAGAGAGAAAGAGAGAATCAATTTTTATTTAGTTTTTCATGTGGCTTTCATTGCTCTGAAACTTCGTTGTGTACGTGGTGCTGGGGTTTGAACCAGAGTCCTTGCGCATTCAAGGCAAGTGCCTTAGTTGCTGAGCCACCAATCCAGTCCCCTGGCATAAACTATTTTTGAGCTGTTGTTACAACTTCCAGTACCTGTGTCTCTCTGCCTGAGGGTTTTTATCTGACCACCAGAGTCTGCCTTGCCTGTGGGTGCAGAATGCCGCAGCTTCTGGAAAATTAATGTCCTCCAACTCTCTCATCCATTAGGTGTGACAGCATTGAGGGACATGTCTGTTTCCTGGAGTTGCCAAGTAGAAATAACTTGTTCCATGTTAACTTGTTAGTCACTCTTAGATTCATCTATTTCCTATTGAATTTCCTCCACTCCCTGTTTGTGTTTTCCAAAATCAGTTCCCAAACGAACTATTTGCATTCTAATCTGTAAATCAGCATTCACAACTAAAGAAGACCAAAGGAAGATGGTATGTTTTATAATTTTTTTATCTATAAGATGAATCTCAAAAGATAAAAAAATATGAAAAATAATCAAGTTGTAGTAGAAATCTTTCACACCAGTACTCTGAATATAAATCTGAATTTATCATTTGTAGTTTAGAAATAATAGAAAAAACAATTAGTAGATAACCACTTTATCAAGAAACAGAGAGAAAATATTTTTTATATTCTGAATCTAAAAAATGTGAAAAAATATAGCCCTTGTTCTAAATAAATTAATACCAAATGGAAAAGCATGAGGAGAGTCTCCAAATATGGTCCCCAAATTCCTGCCATTGTTTACAATGGACCTTTGAAGTGTGACTTTGCCACTTCCTTCATCAAGAGATGGGGTTTATTTCCCATCACTTTATAGATAAGCTGGCCTTGTGGTTACTTTGCATAACTAAATGCCATGGAAGTGATAGTTGGGACTTCCAGTCTATCCCTAAAGAGGACTTACAGTTTCTATCTCCCCTCTCGGAGCACAGGCATAACACTTGAGGCGCAGGCTAGATGAGAATGATTAGAGTCACACAAAAGAGACTTTGGAAAAAGAGGAGCCCTCTTGGATATTCCAGCCACAAAGAAAGATCCCAGTTGAATAAAAACTGTGTGAGTAACCTCAGTTATACTAAAAATGAGAAGATGCTCCAGCTGAGCCCGGTTGACTGACAGAATCATAAGACATAATGAGTTGTTTTAAAACATCAAGTTGTTGGACAGTGTGTTAAGTAGTGATAGACAAATGAAACAACAAGCAATTACAGTGTAGCTTGATTGGTGTACTAGAGTGAAGTGCAAAGTGAAAAGGAAGACAGAAAATAGGTAAATATTGAGCAAACACGAACAATAAGACAACACTGCACAAGGACTAACCAAAGATACATAAAATGTGATTGTTGCTCTTAACACAACACATTTTTTTCTGTAGATAGCAGTTATTCCTTGTACCATTTGGAAAATACCCAAGTTATGAGCAGTGTGATTGGACAATAAACACTGAGAGAACAAAAGTTTAAGTTAGATAAGTGGAAGGAGTTGTGCTAGAAACAAAAGAAGGGAAAGACATCCAGGTCGGGTGAACAGTTGAGTTCAAGGGCAAGATGCCAAGTAGGGATGCCACAAGGATCTGTTTGAAATGTAGAGAGCAAGATGTAGTGTCTACTTTATTACTCCACAGTCCTAATCCATGTTCCCTAAAAATGGCTGATGAATATTAGCTCCCCTTTCCTGTGAATCAGTCAAAATATTAAGAGAACCACTTATGAAGGATAGCAAAATATTACCTGCCATTCACTATTGAAAAGTAGATTGCAAAATATTTACTTCCTTTAATCACCAGAATTCTTTATTCCATTCAGGCAAAGCACATACTAGTTAACAATAAGCCAATAGCTCATATCCACTGAAATGCTGACTTTTATCAATATAAGAAAAGTTCTAGCAATTAATTCATTTTGTCATCTACTTCAGATTTTTGGTACACTTAAAGAGCATTTCAATGGCTCATAATTTCTATAGTATGGATGAACAGAATTTATGTTTTGAACATTAATAGTAATGTATTACTAGACTTATTTAAATACTGTTATTGTAAATGTGTTTAGTCCTTTATTAAGTTTTACCCATTCTTCAAGTTAAAAAAAGTGAGCTACACTTATGATTTTAAAAGGAACACTGATTAAAATTTGGCATTTCTTTTTAATACTATAAACAACCAATTAGGATGTATTATTTATACCCTGCATATCTTTAGGTGTCTATAGAATGACAAAAATGATATATGTACATGTATACATATATCTCTATACCCATACATGTAAATAATGGTTTATGGTAGTATTGCTTCTGAGATTTATTAAGCAAGACACCATCAGTGCTTCCCAGAGATAATGGTTACCTGAGCATATAAAATTGTAGGAGAGTTGCCTTATCTCTCTGTTCCACACCTTCAAATTAATAGTATTTTCCTAACAACTACTGCAATTTATCAAAAGTGAACTTTAACAAACAAAACATTTAGATGTTATGAAATTCACTATCTTAATGTTCATAAAAGTTATTACTTACACCCTGCATGATTGTTTAATTACTATGACTCAATTATAAACAAAACAAAATAGAGAAGGCACATCTCACTTTCTTGTCTAAAACCACATCCCATAATTAAATTGGGATATCTCCTTAAACAATGCCAGGGTGTGGTGAGGCTCTTTCTTTCTGCTCACTCGCTTTGGATGTTAGTTGGATCGTAACAATTAAAGGATCCTGTAGTTTGCAATGACTCAGACCAAGATTGCAAGATGATCTCAGACCAAGTCCATGCAGCTTTAGGAGATGGTTCAGAGAAATGAGCAGTGGTCTTGCAGATCTAAGAAGGGGCCACCAATGCACAAAACACACCCAGGTTTCAGTCAGCAAAAACTTGTGTCCAATAAAATGATTCTTTGGCCTACATCAGAATAATTCTAAGCCTGTAGAGTAAATTGTGTTTGTGAGTAAACAGAGACTACAGCACCTTTTTTCCCCCCAGAGAGGCTTCTCCTATATCTAATCATCTGCATTTGTATCTAAATGATTCAATTTTAAACAAGAGAAAACGCAAAATTCTCACATTCAAGATGCAGAGTTCTATATTCTCAATAGAGAGAATATAGTGTCCTCATCTTTATCAAGTGTCCTCATCACCATCATATAAATAGACATTGTTGGCATTCTATCCATATCTTCTCTGCTCTGGTCATTTTGGGCATGCCAGGTTGACTTCCACCTCTTAATTCTCACATATCATGGCCTGAGGGCTTCTCAACCACCCAAAGACTGAGATGCCTATGCATATGTCCTGCTGTAAATGTAAAGGAATTATTGCCCCATAAGAGCAGCCCCCAGTTACTGACTGACAGGTGTTGAAGGATAAGCATCCCAGTTCCCTTATCTCTAAGGTGGGATTATTCTGATGTTTGTGTTCCATACTCTCTCAGAACTCTCAAGCTTCCTTAAGCTCCAGTTGTCCACCTCTTCATTGGCATTCTTCCTTCTTTGTCCTACTTTTTCACTACTTCAGTAGTGTTCTTTAAGATCATCTCCTACAAAAAATTATTTACAGTAGAATTTCTGGTAATTCTTGCCTCAGAATTTGATTCTCAGAGAATCCAAGTGGAGATCATCATCATCACCATCATCATCATTAACATCATCATCATTATCACCACAAAAACAGCACTCATCATTTGTTGGGTTCCTATATGAACTTGAGGCTTTCATCATTAGCACATTAAAATTTTAATTTTCACATATGTAGCTATTGTTACTTATAATTTAAAGCTGAGAAAATAGGTGCTTTTAAGTAAGATTTAAGTAAGTTGTAGGCAATTATATTACTGAGTTAATGAATAATGATTAGAAATCAGGGTCTGTTTGAGTTCAATCTTCTTTTATTCCTTATACTATACTATGCTGCCATTCATAAAACTAAAATTAAGATGACTAAATACAAAATTCACACATTGAAACTTTTTCTATTTTCTAAAAACAAATTAGAATTAAATCAATGTATTCCAGCTACTTAGTAGTAAATATCCAAGAATACATTTATGTGTCTAACAATACTTTCAAAAAGAAACATCAGAAGATGGATAGTATTTTAATCCATGTGGAACATCCCTCCATTTAAATACTTGACTACATCTCCTTTTTGCCACAGTAGCATTTTATACTAGCAGGAGGCCTCCTTAAAAGTAGGGATCACGTTTTATCTGTGTCTGTATTCCCAGAAGTCAGACTAATAGACATTCAGTGAATGTTAGTTGAATCGACTCACTTAAGTTCTAGTAAATTTTAAATATTGAAATTTTGGGGAGGGAATTTGTTTCAACATGACTCAGTGTGGATGCAAAGGATATTGATGTTCCTTGTTAGGGAAGAGAAATCTCATCTAACAATGAGAAATGAAGTCCATAGTCATTCCTAAGTACAATCAATACAGAGAATGACTTGAACTTCAAAGATACCTGATACAGTAAGGTAAGAGGTGTTTTGATATAAAAATAAAATATCCTGGAAACAATTAAATTTAACTTAGAGGGATTGAGAAGGAGAGTTCTGGAGTTCAGAATTCTAGGCATAGAAATACTCTAGTTTTTCTAATCTTCAGGTCATTGGAGATACTCCATTGGAAATGTCGGTGACTCTGCCAAAGAACAGGTGATGGCTCTCTGTTCCAAAAGGAAGGAAACAGTTTTTCTTGAAGATTTAATAGTCAATTAACAATCCAAAGGTTTCCATTAAGGACACACATCCTTTAATCAAAGGTAAAGACTTTTGCTTGGGGCTAGGAATTGAATCATTGTCTATAACACTTAGACATTTCAAATATTTGTAATTAACCTCCTTTTAATAATCCTATAACTTACTGTTTATAAATGCAAAATTGAAGTTTATAGTATGAAAAAACAGTCTGTGAAAAAACCTCTTAATTATGCCAAAACATTAATTATTTACAAAAATATATGTGAATTAAACATTACAATTCTAAATGGCTTCACCTAAAATGTACAGTGAAACTATCATCAGTTAAAATCAATGCATACTCCATATATAAGATCTTAAAAGATTTGGAACTTAAGGAACTCAGAGAATAGTATTTCAGATGTGTTGGTCATGTGAAAATGGATATAAGAATAAAGAATAAAATGAGGCACAAAAGGGACAATTTTCCACAGAAGACTAAAAATATCACAAAATGACATTTATAGGTCACTCTTTGTTATTTTCATATAAAAACTCCCTTAAAATCAATCTTAGAGAAATAATATAAAATTTGCATTAATTTTATATTTCATTAGGTGATTATGCAAAATTCTAAATGTAATTTGAACAAAAAGCAGTAACAGCATGAAAATTAGTCATATTTACTTGTAGATTATCTTGGCTAACATTTTATTATGAAAATTTTCAATTATATAGCAAAGTTGAAAGACACATACAATGAAATCCCATGTGCTCCCTCACCTGGATTCTACCATTACCATTTTACTACACTTCCTTTATCACACATCAATTCATTTATTCACACATGAATTCATTAATCTATCTATTTTTGGTGCTTTTCAAAGAGATTTTCAGACATAAAAAACTCTCCCTACATATCTCTTCTTTTATATGATTAATTATAGTTCAATGTTTCAATTTTATTAAGAATTTTATGTGATGAAATCCACAAATGTTAAGTGTTCATTCACTGAATTTTGACAAATGTGTATACTTATGAACAAACTCCTCTCAAAATGTAGAACACTGAGTTAAAGATTATTCTGAGGAAAAGAATCAAAACTTGTTATAAGCTCTTTTCCTTTTTCACTTTTTTTAGTCCAAAACATTTAGAAATGTTTAAAGTAAGACAAAGGATACAGTTTGTTCCATTAAGGATTGACAGCCTAGCAAGGATTTATTATATTCATATTATTCTGAAAGGTCACATTTGTATTTAAGATGTAACATGACTTACAACTTCCAATGCTCACTTTTTGTGGACTGCACTCATTTCATGAAGGAAGGTATCCCCTAACGATAGGACTCATAATGATTGTACATTACCAGATAAAGTAAGACAGGAGTAATTATGGATAGTCAGTAGATAACCTTCACAGATGAAAATGAAGAATGAAAAGATAACTTCATTACAGATTCTTCAGAGATGATGCCTGATTTTCTTTCCTTGAGCCTCCTTAAATGTAAAGTATGATTACAAAACTTAAAGAATATGTCTGTTTCCAAGCCTTTTAAAGGTGCCAATGGCAGGTGGTGCTAATGTACCTTGACACAGGATTTTCTTGCTCAGAAACTCAAAATAGGTAAAGGGGATTATGGTAACAACTTCACCTTACCCAGCAACATCTCTGTCTTTTGTCGCACATCATGCCAGTTTCATAAAAGTCAGTATAACATTTCAATCAGAAGCTGGAAGAATTTGCCTTTTTATACCTGTCAAGACTGAAAGTAATTTGCTCCCAGGGCCATTCTACTTGATGGAAATATATGGAAATTAGAAAGATACCACATTTTAAAAGAAACTGCCAGTTTCTGAGTGGCTCCTTTTTTTGTTCAATATAAAAATACAAAGGGAAGGATAGTGGAAGGGTTAGACCGGAAGCGCACAGTGAAATATGTTTGACTGCCAGCAGTCACCACAATGAAGCTTCTACTGCTCCTTGCCTTGACATAAACACTTCATAGTCTCCAATTACATTAATTGCTCATGTGGTAAAAAGCCATCTGGGGTAATAAACAAAACTGAGTTCACAGATAAACTTGAAAGCGTCCTGCATGCAAACAAAGGCAACATAAAAGTGTTTTGGTTCTAGCGTTTTATTTTTAATAAATTTGGAATCTTTTCAAAGTCTACATTAAGCTTAAGCAAATCATAAAGTTACAACTATGTCATTAATTAAAGACATTGGCATGCTTGAAGATGCAGTAGTAAATATGGAACCAAGTCTGTCTGTATGTCTGGTATCTTTTTGCTTTATTTTCCCTTACTAGTATTCTGCCTAAAATTTGCTTCTGTGATTGTTATATTGCCTAGCAGGCACCCCTTGGTTGTGAAAATAGTATAGCAAAAGATAAAAATCCCTAGTTATTGATATATTAGATTTGTGTATGTCTTTTAAATAGTTCTAATTTCACCTTACATGGAATAATCAGGAAAAGTGTAAAAAATCAAAAGTGAAATAAAAAATTTTAACAGTTTATAAAAGTGAAGATATTGCCAAATGTTTCTTAAAATGCATGTAAATCTATTTACATATTACAGAGGATTTTTTTATTAGATGGATATAGAGATACAATTGAGGGGGAAACATTATCAAACATTCAAGAACAAATGTATATATACTTAGTTATCCAGGGCTAATGCCATATCATGGATGCCCAGCTTGGGTTCCCCCTGTTGCTGCTTCCCCCAGAAGAACTCCTGAGTTAAATGGGTATCTCGTGGAGGACAGAGATCTCCTTCTGAGATGATTCCCCCATATTCCCACTTGCCAGTCTCCTAGAAGTTCTTCCTACACCCTCCACCCTCCCTGTCCCCCTCCCTACGCCTCAAAGTATCCTAGGGCATCATCTCCCTTACAGAGGATTTTAAGTGGAGGTGGTTGTGCGATTTGATTTATGTGTTTTAAATATAATTTTGGATGCAGCATGCAGAATGGACTAAAGAGTGAAAGTGTAAAAAAGGAAGACTTGTGATAAGCAAATTACCATCCCTTCCCCATTGCCCCACTGCTCTAGTCTCTGATTCATATGACTTAGGGAACTGGACTAGTGATATTCCAGCCCTGTCCTGGAGATAACTGATCACCATGAGAAAAGGGTGAGTTTGCTTCAATGCACAGGGGACTCTATACAACTTACTCAGTTAGCTCCACCCCTACCAAGATTGGGACTTTGTTCAAGTAACTGTTTTCTGAACCTTCTCTTCAACAGAATATTTAGAGCAGGCATTGCTGTTGCTCTATTTCCCAACTCCTGGCCCCATATGAATTCACCTACAGGCTTCAAGTTGTACAATCTGCCAGCTCCCTATCCCTAAGCATCAGCATATCTAGGCTTCTCTGACTTCTCAGGCGATGTTCAAGATAGTCTGGAAGTGCCAGAGATTTAACACACAACTCAAGTGCAATTACCAACCAAGGAAGGATGGGGTCAGTAAATAAATACCTAGCTTCCCTGTCTCTAGGTGGAGGCAATTCCAAGGGCATTTCACATAGGATCTTTATCAGGACATGCTTCAGATTCTCTTATCCTTAACTACTTTTACCCCCTGGGGTGGGGTGGGGGTTGGGGAAGGATGAGTGTCACTTTCCCTTCCCTTAACCTTGTTTCTTGGAATTACCAAATTTTGCTTTAAATCAAAAACAACATAGAACATCTTCAAACAAAACAACACTCATAGAGGTTCCCATGCAGAATGGAGCATTTCCCAACCACTATCCTGATGATCAATTCTCAAACGAATGAGAACCGGTGGAAAATGGAGAAAAGAGATGTAGGGAGAAGACTTACATATCAGGGGAACTCTAAGCTAATACCATGGCCAAAAAAAAAACCCTGATGCTTTCTGACTGGACCTACAATCACACAACAGACAGTTCCACAAGAAAGATGCATAAAATGTTTGTGACATTAATTATTATTTGACTTTGCATTTTGACAGAAATCAGTTACAAATTGAACATGTTGAGACAGGCACTGGCACAAAGCCCCAACCGAGTCAGATGTACATCTTGATTTACTGCAGATGGGTACCAGATCATTTTGCCAATTTGGATGTTCCCAATAAGGTTTTACAAATAGATATGTTCTCCAACAATATCTGCCTTTGCTCAAAAGTCAAACAAATGCATGAAATGTGACAATTCAGATATATTCACCTCCATACATGCATGCACCAAGATTACTAGTAGAATTTAAGCTCCATTATATTAGATTTTATTCAGAGTTCAGAATAATCTATTTTGAATGTAAGATAGCTCACATTCAGCCATTTTAATACTTATTTATGAAAATGAATTTTCCCTATGAAGAATGAAAAATTGCCAGCAAATTCACACCTTTAAATTATCAATTCTCATATACTATTTTTTAATCTTCCTCCACTATGATATAAAATTAAGTTAAATTCTATTTTGTTCATGCTATGAAATTTTATTTTTCTGTACCACTAAAATCCTCCCCTTAATAAGGATATGAAAAACTAATGGCATTGGTTAGTCAATTTCACTGATGTTAATGGAGAATACATTTTTTAGAAATGATAAAAGTTATTGAATTATTTTATATTGAATGACAATCATCAAAAATCTATGCTGTATATATACACATTGATGGTATTGTGGGTAAGTTCTTTGTTACATCTCATTGAAACTTTAGGTGTTTTCTTCCAATGAAAAACAGCCAAAAATTTCACTTCTAAGAGTTTCTATGACCTAGCTTTCACTGTGTCAAGCCATGATGTGTTTCCCCCAGATAATCAAGATGGCTATATCTATCAGACTGATATAATTCTATAGATTTTAATAAGTAAGCACAATAAACAAAGTGAAGTACTTTGATAATAACTTGAATTCATTTCATCTGTAATATACATAAAGAATTAATTAAATCATCCACAAACTCAATTCTAGAATATCTTTAAGATACATATGAAAAAGTCAGTTCCTCATGCTTCATTCTGTTGATTTGAGAATTTCAGAACCACCTGACCATAGCTGTCCAATCCAAGGTAAGTGAGGGTTTGGGTAAAATTGTAACAGCTAAAGGAGGGTGCTGGGAAGACCTTGGCGCACAATTCTTTCTGCCTTGGTGCTCCTTGCCTACTATGCACTTAAGATTTGGAAGTTAGTAAACTATATCTTTCCAGCCTTCTAACTAAAACAACACCCAGTTCCTTGGCAGAAACTGTTCTAGGACAAGAAAATAACCCTTATTAAGATGTCTAATGGAAGCAAGAGAAAATAATTTTAAATTCTAAAGGGATTATGGAGGTTCTCTTCAACCCTTCAAAATATTGTAGTCCTCCTCTGAGATAAAATAATTCACTCTGCATAAATATTTCTAACTAATAAGTGCTCACCAATTCACAGTAGAGGTTCACTCTACTTTTTTCCCTTGCTTTGGTACTTACCAAGTTCATTCTGATAATATGTCAAAATCTCTCGCTTTGTATCTACTGTCCCTAATTCTGTCCTTAAGGACTTCAAAGAATATGGTGTAGTCCCCTTGAAAATGAAAGAATTATTATAAGTATTTTTAGATTGTCAAAGTCTATCACAAAATAGATGCTTGATAAATATGTGTTGAAAGAATAAACATGAAAAGAAGAAGTCAAATTATCTGCCTGTTGATGACATTATCTTATAACTGGAAGATCCAAAAACTCCACTAGACTCCTAAAACTCATAAGCAAATTTAATAAAGTAAAGAGGTATGATATCAGCATACAAAAATCAATAGTTTCCTAAATAGGCTCCAATAATGAATTTGGTGAGAAATAAATCAGGAAAAGTATCCCATTCACAAGAACCTCAAAAAAAAAAACAAAACAGGAACAAATCTAGTCAAGGAGGAAAGATCTCTACAGATCTCTATAGAACACTAAATAAAGAAATTGAAGAAGACCTTAGAAGATGATGATCTCATGCTCATGGATAAGTAGAATTAATAATGTCAAAATTGAAAATTAAAAAAGCAATATACATATTCAATGCAATCTGCATCAAAACACCAATGACATTTTTCACATACCTAGAAAAAGAAAACAGTTCTAAAATTCATTTGGAAGAATAAAAGCCCCAGAATAGCCAAAGCAATACTTAGCAAGAAGAGCAATGCTGAAGGCAATATAATACCTGATCACAATACAATACCTGTGGTTTATTACAGAGCTACAGTAACAAAAACAACATGGTATTGGCACCAAAACAGATTTGAGGATCAACAAAATAATAGAAGACACAGAGACAAACTCACATAGATACAGTCATCTGATACTCAACAGAAGTGCCAAAAACAAATGTTCCAAACGAACAAAAACCTTTTTTAAAAATGGAACTGGGAAAACTGGATGTCTACATCATGTAGATGAATGAAACTAGATAACTATCTCTCACCCAGCACAAAAGCCAAATCAAAATGGATTAAAGACCTAGGAATTAGACCGGAAACTGCAACTTCTAGAAGACAACATATGCTCAACATTCCAATATATTGGTACAGGCACCAACTTCCTTAACAAGACCCCTGAAGTTCAAGAGATAAAACCAAGAATCAATAAATGGGATAGAATCAAATTTAAAAGCTTCTACACAGCAAAGGAAACAAGAGCATGAAAAAAGACCCTACAGCATGGGAGAAAATCTTTGCCAGCTGCTCCTCTGACTAGGGAATAATACCCAGACTATATAAAGAACTAAAACTATATAAAGACTACATACCAAAACAAACAAACAATCCAATCAATAAATGGGCAAAGCAACTAAACAGACATTTCTCAAAAGAAATACAACTGGCCAATAAATATACAAGAAATATTCAATATTCCTAGCAATCAGGGAAATGCAAATCAAAACTAGATTGAGATTTCATCTCAATCCACAATCCATTTAGAATAACAAACATGAAGAATACAAACAATGATACATGCTATTATGAGGGAAAATGAATACTCATACATTATTGGTGTGACTGCAAAGTAGTACAACCACCTTGGAAATCACTAGAGATTCCTGAAAAGACTAGGAATGGAATTGCCATATGGCTCAGCTATTCTTGGAATTTATCCAAAACAATGAAATCAGCAAACTATAGTGATACAGGTATATCAATGTTTATAAAACTACAATTCACAATAACCAAGATATGGAAACAGCCCAAGTGCCTATCAACGGATGAATGGATTTAGAAAATGTGCTATATATGCACAATGGAGTTTTACCTAGCCATTAAGCTAGAGAAAAATAAGGGGAAAAGGATGAGGGGTTGGATGGGGGATCACATGAAAATAGGATAGAGATCAATGGAGTAGAGGAATGGTGAGGGAGGAGAGTCAAGAAAACGGAAGGAACTATGGAATGATATTGACCAAATCATGCAATAAACATATATGAATATACCACAGTGATTTTCAGCTTTATGTATATCTATAAAGCACCAATAAAGAATAATAAATAAATAAACAGAAGGAAAACCAGTAGAGTAGAGAAAGGGGCCCAGAGGGAGGGAGAAAAGGAGAGAAATAGGAAATACTAGGGCCTGAAATAGAGCAAATTATATTCCATGCAGGTATGATTATGTCAAAATGAACCCAACAATTATGTGTACCTACTGTGAACTAATAAAAATATTTAAAAAGAATAAACATAGAGCAATCTCCATAATTCTAAAATACATATGTATTTGAAGATATTCTACTTAATAAAATTATTTAGTGGTTCTTAAGTCATAAAAAGCATCCATTATTAGAGAAAATTATTTTATTTCTATATTTAAGTCCAATTTTATATCAGTGGAGAAAAACTGAAGAATGCATAAAACAAAAGTGAGAACATATGTATTTATGTTTGAGCATCAGCATATCTACCATGCATCAGTTTTACTATATTTGAAATAAAACTTACATCAAGTAAAGATTCAACCACAGGAAGAACTGAAGAGTTGTCCCAATCCCCCAGCTGGTCTCTACCTCCTAGATCCTCCTTGCTTACCACTCACTTGAAGGAGGATGAAAGAGGATGAAATCACTCTTCAGAATAAAGCAATGCTCTAATCCGACAGCACTGTCTTTTCTGTGTTTTAGGTTTTCTCAGCTGGATCTCCTTTCAATTGTCAAGAAACACAAGTGCAATTGATAATTTAGGTTTAAAAAATGGAAGCTAAATACTCTGCTCTACTCAACTGGTATTCCAAAGTGGCAAGTGTTGTAAGAATAACATCTCTTGTCAAGAGAAAAAACGAATAGTAAGGAGATTTACCATCAAATTAGTAATGGAAAACTTAAGAAATTAAACAGTTGCTCATTGCTTCAGGCAGGTTACAATGTATATGTGCTGAAAGATAAAACTATATACTCAAACAATGAATGTCCAAACACAGGTTAAAAAACTCAACTGAAATTCTTTACTTTGATTGTAATTATAGCAAAATATGACTTTCCCATGTCTCCCAATGAAAATCTTTGCAAAGAAAGTGACTATTCCAGATATAGATAGGAGTTGTCTAAGCCACTTACTACTAAGGGTTAAATATAAAAAAAGATATTTAGAACTCAGGGATGAATGCTACTTTGTTATTTTTCTCCCCTTTACATACTCTTTTTATTGCCCAAGATCAAATGATTCACTACCCTTTATATTTTCCTATAAATTTGTGAGAATCTTAATAATCAAGAAATTATTTACTATAATGCACCAATAAAAGCAGAAACATAAAAAGAAATTATCTAAAGATATATAATCTGAGTCATGCTTTACATGCTTCTTACAGACTGTTGATACGTAAAATTTGAACAAATTGAGTTGTTTTTTGTTTACTTTTTACATATTTATTTTACTCTTCAGTAATAAATATTTTTTGCACCGTAATATGAAAACAAAAGGTGAGATCATATTTTGGAACCATGCCATAATAAAATATTAAAGACTGATGGCTTAAGCAACTAAAATTTGTTTTTCATAGGTCTGGAGCTGGAAGTCTGAGATCACAGTACCAGCCTCTTTTTCTGGGGGGGCCTCTATTTTTGACTTATAGAAAGTTGTCATCTCATTGTTTTCTCACATGACCCCTTTTCTTTGTGTGCTCCTGGAAAAAGACAAATGATGTATCTTCTTTTTTATTAGAGTTCTATAGTTATACATAGTCGTAGTTGGGTTCACCCCGACAAGGAATTCGATTTCACCCTCCCCTCTTCCATTCTGCTTCCTCTGCTCCACTAGACTTCCTTTTGCTCCTCTATTAATTTATGTTTGGTTCTTTCTACATATGCATGAAGGTAAAGTTCCCTACTATACCTTTATATGTGTACATAACATGGTTTTATAAGGATTCATTCTGAATTGCTTCCCCTTACCACCCCTCCACTCTGTACTATATCACCTTCTTCTTCATTACTGATCTTCCCTTTATCTTTATGTTGTCCTATCCTTCCCTCCCCCTTTCCATTATTAGTAGTAGTAATAGTAGTAGTACAAGAGACTGAACCCATGGGTGCTTAACTGCTGAGTCACATCCCCAGATCCTTTCATTTTTATTTTAAGACAGGGTCTCACTAAGTTGCTGTGGGCCTCACTACGCTGCTGAGGCTGGCTTTGAACTTGTGATCCTCCTGCCTTAGCCTCCAGAGCTGCTGGGGTTACAGGTGTGCACCACCATGCCCGGCCTCCCTTCCTTTATTTTACTCTAGCTTCCACATATGACAGAAAACATTTGACCTTTGAGTTTCTGAGTTTGGTTAACTTCACTTAGTTTTAAAGACAGAATTGACTTTTGTTAATGATTCATGAATTAGGCAACATCCAGGCTATAAAATAGAGGGAGCTCTGGTGAGCTCGTAGAGAATTTTAGCTTCATAGGCAAAAACAGATTAAGAAAGCAGAAATAAGGGGTGAAAAATCAGAACGACCGTTTAAAAGTTACTTTCCTTATAAGGTTCTAGGAGAAGGGGGTTTCCTTACCATGCATGCACAGGTAGCCTAGGACCCTTCTGATCAGTCGCTATGTGTTTTGGAAACTTGGAACGTTTTAAAGCTCAGTTTGATAATATGCACCAAGCAAGGGTGACTTCATTCTAATTTGGTCTGGTCTATTGGGCCTAGAACTGGAGCTAAGTGCAAAACAGTGGTCTCTCATAAAATTTAGTTAATAAAACTAAATGTGGCTTCAATGGCCCTTCAATGCAATGCTGAAGAAATATAGAACATCAAAAGCTCGGCACATACATCAGCAATGTTTCAAAGGCCTAATCCAAAGTCATCCACCAGATCTGAAACTCCAAGTCCACATAAATAATTAAGTACTTTGAGCAGTATATGCAGTAGATTTAGGCAGAAATAATGTGACTGACATTCTAAGAAACTGCCAGTGGCATGTATTGAGCAACAAGTGTCCAAGATACTACTTCTGAAGTATTTACTTTTTTTTTTTAAAGAGGGGAAGAGAGAGAGAGAGAGAAAGAGAGAGAGAGAAAATCAATTTTATTTAGTTTTTCATGTGGCTTTCATTGCTCTGACACTTCATTGTGTATGTAGTGCTGGGGTTTGAACTCGCATCCTTGCTCTTGCCAAGCAAGCACCATAACCACTAAGCCACTGCTCCAGTCTCTGAAGCATTTACTTTTAACCAAAAGAAAAGACAGTAAGAAAAAATAATAAAGCCTACTAATGAAAAGCAACTTGCTCAATTATCAAATGACTGGAATAATTAGAAACAATCACAATCATATAAAACATTACTAATTATCACTGGTTCACAATACTACACAAATTTTGTCTTTAAATTTCACACTGAAAAACAGCTATCACACAATTATTTTTTATATTAAAGCTATGCTTCTTAGAGACCTGGATTTTAAGATCATTTCACTATTGTCCTTCAGAATAAAACAAGGGTTAGGTCCTTAAAAGGTAACAAGTGAAGATTCATTAAACATATAAGTGAATGAATCCATGGTGAGCACAAATTGAAATCACCACGAGGTAAAGAATACAATAAAGTTCATGGAAACGTCCACATAGCGAATGTAGAGGGTGAGGAGAATTTCTAATGAGCAAATGGAAGCACAGCTTTTTAAAGGCCAGCATTAGAAGAGGACGTATGGGGTTTGGGGACACAGCTTTCCACCAGGACTGATTACTCCTTAGAGGTTTGAGGAGGCTCCTTTATCTTTTCCTCACACCAGCGGCCTCCTTGTGTTAGTGACTCTGTGTCTGAGATGCTGGAATATCAGTGGCCATAACTGGGGCTGTTCATTTAATGTTTATAAGTCATTCAGCCCACCATTTGGCTCTAATAATCATAAAGAAATGTTTTAGTCAGCTTTTTTGCTGCTGTGACCAAAAGACCTGACAAGACCATTTTTTCTTTTCTTTTTTTATTTATTGGTTCAGCATTGTCTTACACAATGAAGGAATTTGATGGTTCACATTCATACATACATAAGTATTAACAGAGTTGCTTAAACCTGATCCTTGTCCAGGATCTCCTCCCTTCCCCACTCCCTAATCTTGTAGTTCCCCCAAGTTACAGATATAAATGACCATACACATGTAATTTAAACAATGAAATTACTAGATTTGACAAGAGTAATTTTAGAGGAGGAGAAGTTTATTTGGAGGCTTATGGTTTTAGAGGCCTCAGTTCACAGACAGTTGGTTCCATTCCTCGAGGCTCAGAGTGTGGCAGAATATCATGGCAAGAGTGTACGGCAGAGGAAAGCAGGTGGGAACATGGCACCAGGAAACTGAGAAGACATACTCCACTCACCAGATACAAAATACATACCCTAAAGGCATGCCCCAGTGACCTACTTCCTCCAGTCACACCCTACCTGTCCTAATTTACCACTTAGTTAATCCCTATCAGGGAATTAATTTACCTCTAAGCCTTCTTGCATTATCTTACACATGATGCTTAGGGGACACCCGATATCTAAACCATAACAATAAGAGGATTTGTTTAACTATAAAATTTTAGGAAACAAACCTCCATTATCATTACCTCCAATAATAAAGAAAAATACCTGCTATATTGGTTTGCTCCAGCTTCCATTGCCAATTATCACTAACTTATTGGCTTAAAGTAGTAGAAACTTATTCTGCCTGAAGATCCAAACACAAGTTAGCAGGGCCATGACCCTCAGAAAATAATAGGGGAGATCTTCCTTGCCTCTTCCAGCTTCTGGTTACTTCTGGCCCATGCTGGCTTGGGATATATGGCAGAGATTCCTGTCTCCATCTTTATAGTCCACTTCCCTTGTATGTCCCTGTGTTTCAAATATACCTGCTTTTAGGCTCCCACTAAATTTAGAATGATCCAACATTGAGATCCTCAATTACATTAACTCTTCTCCAAGCAAGTTTACTTTCCTAGGTTTTGGGGATTAGGACACAGGCATAGCTTTATTTGGGGCATACCATTTAAACTATCACACCCTGCATAAATTATTGACAAGTAATTTTCATTCCTCTTTCTTCCATCTTCCCCATTGCCACGCTACAAATGCAAAATAAAATTGTTTTCAGAATTTTGGGGTTTTTTTGCAGACTTTGGGCTAATTGGTTTTATATTCTTGGGAAAATAAAAAAGAGAAAATAACAAAAGAACTAGTGGAGAAAATACATTGCCAGGCAAATGTACGTGGTGATTATTACATTATTAGCAATCACCTTTTGCTACTGGACTGCACAAGTTTATTTCTCTAGTATGTGATATTTATAGGAGTTAAATGAAGTATAACCTGCTGATTTGAACAATGATTCACTCACTTTAGATTTAATAGTTAATTACCAGTCTGTTATAGAAGGTATAAGTGAGAAAATTAAACAGACACTTAAAAATTGAAGATAAAATATATTTCAGTGCCCTTAATCATCTTGGAAGTAGAAGAATATCAGCAGTGAAACCAACCCTGAAACATCAACATGTACTCTACCGACAATTAGACCTAATATTTTAAATGTAAGGTTTCAACCCTTAAGTTGCTTTAAGTAAGCATCAAAACAAATCCGGCAGGTAAGAACATCTATTTTTAGAGCTATTAAAGTCAATTTCTTTTGCAAGAATATCTAAATATAAGCAGTATTTACGGAAATAAGTTAGTATAATACACATATAAATTACACAGTGTTTGAAATTACCCCATTTAAGACTAAGCAAAAAAATGTGTTTTCTTCCCTCTTTCAACAAGACAATTCCCAATATTTAAGCAGACTTTGTCAATTTTGCTCTTCGTTGCATTTTATGGACATAAAGGTATGTAGCAGTTATTATTGATCCCCATATCCCTTGAGCCTCATAATTTTCTTAGAACTTCTGATTTTCAGTATCTTTTTGCTTCAGACTGCCCCCCAACTTGCAAAAAGTCACATGATAAGGACCTTGGGGACAGCAATACACTCCCCTGAATTTTTCAATGGACACCTGACAAAAGTTGGGATCCTAGCATGGTGGTACAGGCCGATGATCTCAGCAAATTAGGAGGCTAAGACAGGAGGATTGCAGGTTCAAGGTCAACCTCAGCAATTTAGCAAGATCCTGTCTCACAATAAAAAACAAAGACTGGGGCTGTAGCTTAGTGGCAAAGTGCTCCTGGGTTTGATCCCCATTACCAAAATGTTGGGGTTTAAATTCCACAGCTTCCTTACTACCCATGGGGATCATTCTGCCATTTCCCAGAGTGTCCCCGCTGCATTGAGTTTTTGCATAAGTTGCTTATAAGCAACCTGTATAAGCTGCCTTCCTTTCCCTTTTTCCTATACTTAATTTTATGAAATGTATTCCCTAGCCCCTTCTTCCTTTTACCAGAGTCCTAATTATATTAACGTGTTTAATGGCAATGTGCCTCTAGGAAGTTCAATCCTTTCATAGACACAAGGAGTAAACCCTGATTAGTGCTGGCAATTATTTCATTTAATTTCCATTTTCACTGACACTCTAGAATGGACAGGAGATGCAATTCCAGCCTATACGGGACCAGAACAGCAAGTTTCATAGAACGTTTCTGAGAATTTTTATCATATTCTTTAAAAAGGACATGAAGAGGGACTGGAGTGGTGGCTCAGAGGTTCGAGCACATGCAGGAGAACCCAGGTTTGAACCCCAGGACCATGTATACAACTGAGTGTCTGAGCAACAAAAGCCACATGACAAACTAAATAAAATTGATTCTCTCTTTCCCTCTCTTTCTCTCTCTCTCACTGTCCCTCTCTCTTTTAAAAATAAGGCGGACATGAAGAGGAACCATTCCTTTCTTTTAAATGCTATGTAATGAGGTGGTACAGGAGTTGTGACATAAAGCTCACAGGCATAAAGCTCAAAGAGAAAAGCAAACATACTGACAGTGGCGAGGCAAAAAGATGAAAGAACTGGATTCTTGATGATATTTTTTAATAACTTAATGAACTAATTCTGTATAACCTAATCTTTGGACTTCTTATGATGTGAGATAATAAATCTTATTGTTTAATATTTTGGGTCTTTTCCTACTTGCACCCTAAAATGAATATAAATGCCTTTTTTGTATGTGCCAAATGCTCTTGTTTCGTTTCTTCTCTCTGTAGGTAACCTAGCTGGTAGTTCCTCTATCAAACTCTCAGCCACAACTGCATCTCATGTATGTTTCCTTAGTAGTCACCAAAAAATGGTAACTGAATGAACTAATTAGTTATATTAATCAAGGTTTACCTCCCCAACAGCTAGATATACACACAGGCGTAGGCAGAACAGCAGGGGAAGAATGAAGGGAGGGATACTGAGAAAATCAGCAACTCATCCGTGCTACAGTTCTGACTACACAACACCTATCCCTATATACCTACTTTATAGGGTAAAATTAGACAACTTATATGCATATGTACCAATTTACATCACTCTATAAGTGTTGTTTATTCCATTACTATTGGATAAAGAAGAGGGATCAACTCACACTAGGCAATGGTATCTGTTTTCTTGACAATATACTGATCCATGAAATAATCCATAAATAAGATGAAGAAATAATGAAAAAAAAAGATGTCTCAGAAGAGTCTTCTTAATGGTTTCAAAGGTAAGAAAAAACAGATATTGGGTAGGTAATATTAAGTGCTCAAGAGGCTGAAAAGTACTAGACAGAAAGGGTATGCAAGAGGCTAAAAAGGCAGGCAGGGGTTAGCTCATCAACCTCAGATCCCATGTTAAGAAATAAAGACTCAGGGCTGGAGTGGTGGCTTGGTGGTTATGGCACTTGCCCGGAATGTGCAAGTACACGGGTTCAAACCCCAGAACCCACGTACACAAGTAAGTGTCAGAGCAACTAGGGCCATGTGAAAAACTCAATAAAAATTGATTCTGTCTCCCTCTCACTGTCCTTCAAAAAAAAAAAAAAAGAAAAAGAAATAAAGACTTCATTCTGTTGTACAGTAGGGTTTATTGAATGTTGGGTTTATCCTATATTAAGACTAAACGAGATTATATGTGATTTTTCTTTATATTATATTGACAGTTATTGAGAACAGAATTGAGAAAGGCAAGACTTGAGGGAATCTCATTCCATTTCTCTTGAATCAAGTCCTTTCCTGGTGAATGAGGACACTTTTTTATTTTACTTAAGTCTTCCAAGAATTGTTTATTTAATCAGTCACTTTTTTTTTTCAGGGCTGAGGACTGAACTCGGGGCCTTGCGAGTGCTAGGCAAGCGCTCTGCCACTGAGCTAAATCCCCAACCTCTTAATCAGTCACTTTTTTCCAAACTGTGATTGGAATAAATGCCCCTTATGTGGACATAGAAATAATACTAAATTGAGAGGCACTTGTTTGATGCAGATTAGTGTATCATTAAATCTAACAGGCACTACTGAACCACATGTGAAAAATGTTAGACATTCTGGGATATGTCTAACAGATCATTAAGAAACAATTTGCTAAACATGCACTCCATCTTTGCTATTTTAATGTAAAAAACAGAAAATGAAACTGCTGAAATTCATGACTCCACAACGCCCAGTGTAAATCATTGTTCCCATAGCACTCTTTCCATTGAAATAGTATTTAGAGTGTAATCAATTGATGTATTTTTGTTTGTGGTTTTCAGGTTGTTCACTAGAAACTTGTTTTTGCATAACCAGCTATGTAATCAAGGCTGGCTGTAAGCACATTCTAGAGAACTAACTAATACAAGCAGTGTCACAGATATCTGTGAAGGACTGAACTCAGTATTTCCAGATTGCTATCTGAAAAGAAATTGAAGTCAGACTTGAAAGACTTTTGTCTATGAAGAGAAAATTCCAAGGAAAAACTAACAATAGGTAACAACTCATTTTGAAACATCTAGGCAAGATGGCTCTTTTGACTTACTAATGTCTTTTTCTTTTTCTTTTAAGGAAAAATAAGGATTACCGTGAACAGGCAGAATGTAAATGAAATTCTGAAAGACAACACTGGCTCTTCATAAAGTCAGTATGCCCTCCAAAATAGATAGATCTTTTGCAATGGCAAAATCATGTCATTTTTGCCCACCCAATTTTAACTGAGAAATAAAATAGAAAGATGTGAAAAGAGACCAGGATTTAGCCACAGTGTAAAAAATGTTTTTCAAACAGTTTTAATTCCACAAAAGTCATAACTGGGTTGGAAGAAAAGTGAAAAATATCAATATCTGAGTCATTTCTGGTGACTTTCATTTCACCTTTACTGTACTCCACATTTATTGTAGTCTAATGTTGGCAAGGTATTTGATTACAGCCATCATGACAGAAAAAGGGTTCTGTTTTTATTGTTGTTTTAATCAGCATCCTGACATCAGCCTTACTCACCACTCTGGCCTTAGAAATCAATTTTGTGATAAATGTCCCTCCCTCCTTCTATCCCTTTAATCCTCAGGATGCTTGCTCAGAAAAGGGATAAAGTTAGCATGGTCATCCACATGGATCTAATATCTACTGTCTCCATTGAATAGTAAACCACCAGCAGAAGGAGACAACATAACAGGCAACTTCAAATCAATGTAAATATATGATTTATTTGGTATCTTCATATGCCACTATTTGAAAATGCAAATAATATGAAAAGTTATTTTAAGAGCTTCAGCATCCAACTGTCCTAATTAACATACCTAAATGCCATTAAAGATGCATAATAGGGTATGGCTCTTCTCTAAAATACTCATAACCTAAAATAGACACACAAACATGGTAACACATGGTAAAATATGGCCAGGCACATGGTAATGCAGGATGATGTCAATTTGAGTCTGACAATCCTGGTCATTAATCTTAATTTTATAATTTATTCATTGCATAACCTTAAGCACCTCATTTTTCCTCTCTGTGCCTCACTTCCCTCATCTGTTATGTGGGAATAATACTTGCATCACAGGGAGGTATAGGGAATACTATGATTTAGTGATTTTCTCAGTTCCTGCTCCATCAGTGCTTAAACATTATTTATCCTCATTATCATTCACACTGCCAACTTTTAATATTTTGGGAATGTGTTCAAACAGCAAAAAAAAAAGGCAGATAGAACTAACAATAAACAGATTATATTCCCAAATTTCATCTAAGCAACTTGTGGGTAACTAAACTCGAATATTTTTATATGCAAATTCTATCATACATTGTAAGCAGATTGACAGATAAGAACACAAATAAGTATTTAAACAACAAAATATTAAACATACTAAAGGCAATGTTAGTATAGTATTCTAAAAACCAAATAGCCAGTTTTAAAGGAGTTTCCTTTTTTTTCTTTATAGGCTCACTTTTGGGTATACATGATATAAGCATATACAATGACATAATTATAAAAGCATGGAGTTTAACTTGGGTATTTTTGTTTTGTTTTTGTTTTCATCCATTTCATTTTTTAATTTATTTTTTATTTGTTCAACATAGTCTTACAATTAGGAGGGAATCGTTGCCACAGAATCATAAACACATGCATAATGACAGAGCAAGCTGAGGCTGATGCCAGCTCATGATTTCTACTCTTTGGGTTCCCCCCAATCCCATGTTTTCCCCTACTTTACCCCAGGGTTAGCTGGGCTTCTCATGAAGTCGAAGATTCCCACTGGGTTGATAAATCCCCCACTCCCACCCTCCAGCTGCCTTGATGACCTTCCTATTACCTCCCCACCCTGCCCCCCTCCCTTTGTCCCCCAGCGTCATAGGCAAGGTTCCCCTTGCTCCTGTAATAATTCACCCATGTTGAGGTTGTTATTAGCTAAGCCAACTTTCAGCCTGTTTCTGGTTATATTCTAGCTTCCACATATGAAAGAAAACATTCATCCCTTGAGTTTTAATTTGGTCCCCAGTTTTTCCTCTTCCATTTCTTTCCTCCTAATCCCTGTTCTTTTCTGATATACATGACAATAGAATATGCATTAACATAATTATAATAGCTTAGCATATACCAGTTTAACTCAGTAGGAGTCTTAATTGCGAATTCTAAATTGAGGCCTAGAGAGGTGCTTGCCTAACATATGCAAGGCCTTGAGTTGAATACCTGGCAAGAAAAGCAACAAACAGAATTCTAAATAAGAGTGCCAACACCACATTTCCACCTACATTTTTGACATAAAAGTCATGAAAAGGGGCTGCTTCCAATCCCTCAAATACTCATCCATAAAAAATGAGAGTGGAATTCTTTAAGATATTTCTCCTACTATATGGTGAGGGAGGTCTTGCAAGTTAAAAGCAACCTAGAGGGACTATGAGGCACATGAGGAAATAGGGGAAGGCGTTCAGAGATGAAAAGCCACTAAGCAAGAAGGGCTGGGAAGCCAATGAGAAAGTTGAGGACTTGAGGAGCATCAGTGAAGGGGCTAAGTCCTAAACATGCCCTTCTTCTCTTTCAGTGTTATCTCAAAGGAGCTGTGAGTCAACGGCTAATGCAGGCAAGGGACAACCGCATAAACTGCACAGATGTTGACAAGTACCTAGACAACAGGTATGCTTTCTTTGTTCTATCCTACTCTCTTCCCCTTTCTGTTGCCCCTAGTCAACATTTGGCATGAGAACAAAGTGATGGTGAAATTCCAATTTATTACAATACATTAGAAAAGTCCATTTGTCCAGTCAGGTGGTATCCATGAGAAAGCTTAGGACAAGTCTAGAGCTCTAGCCAACTCCTAAAGCTAGTTCTAGAAAAGACTGTTAAGAATATGAACAATTTGAAAGGGTTGGTGAATTTAGACTCCATAATTATATTGGAAAGGGTATTGGTGATTCAAAAAAGGTAAATCCTTAACAGTACCTCAAAGAGGGGTTGTAAAATTATTTCACTATATTTGGTGAGAAAATTTGAAGACAGAATTTTCCAGAACAGGATTTCTGCCCTACCCAAAGTGACTACATGTTCTGGTTAATGACTTCTGATCCAATGTCACCATAAATAACACTTACTTCCTTCCACTATTTTGGGAGGCCATGCCAGGGATTAAATCCAGGGGTTATATACTGCTAAGTATATACCCAGCCTATTTATTTATTTAAATTTTGGGATAGGTTCTCACTAAGTTGCTTAGGGACTCACTAAATTACTGAGGCTGGCCTCAAACTTGTGATCCTCCTGCCTCAGTCGCCCACATTACTGGAATTACAAAGGTCCACCACCAAACCTGGCTCCCTTCCACTTTTTAGGTGTCAGGTTTTATAATACATAATAAATTTCATAGTCATCTTAACTATAGTCTATAGAGCACATTCCATCAACATTGAGAATAAAGGATATGTTAGGGTTCATGGTTTTATTTGCACTTTATCTACATCCAGATCACCCACCCTGTCACAACCAGACCGGCCTACTCTTAGTCTTTTTGTAGCCAGAGAATGAGCTAACTGCAACTACAAGAAGTCCTTTAAAACCAGGTTCTGGACTCTTGTGAATCTGCAAGAGATATAGACACAAAGTACTCAGACATGGTGTAAATACCTAAAGACTGAGAATTATTTATATAAAATTGGGGATACCCAGAAAGCATAAGCTATTAACTTTCTAGAATCAGACACTATGTATGATATCTGTGAGTTGACTAGTCAGCATTTCACTATTTTATAAAGTGTAACTGGAGGTCATTATTTCCGTGCTTGTGAAGAACAGGTACTGAAGCAAGCGGTCGTGATCAGCTGAAAACTAGGACCTCCAAATGAGGTCCAAAGGGAGCCCAATAACTCTGGAAAAGGAGGGAATGAGAAAATATTTGCAGAAGGTGGAGTCCCCTGATGTCTCAGGGTAAAAACTCAGTGATTACATAAAAACTAAGAGAAGTAACACATATATTTCATCAACATGGGGATACAATGTAGAGCTTCTGATTCTGAACCTGAAGGGAAGGGTGAAGTCACTGGCAACAGAAATTAAAAGGCTTGTTGCGGGGCTAGAGTGGTGGTTCAGTAGTTTTAGCGTTTGCTTGGCATGCGCAGGTACACAAGTTCAAACCCTAGCACCACATACACAAAGGAGTCTCGGAGCAATGAAAGTCACATGAAAAACTAAATAAAATTGATTCTCTCTTTCTCCCTCTCTCTCTCTCACTGTCCCTCTCTCTTCAAAAAAAAAAAAATAAAGTCTTGTTGTATAGAATAGAATATGAATTAGAGATCTCACAAACAAAACAAAGAAAAGCAATGTCCATGTAACACAAACCAAAGGCCTCTGGCACCTGCAGAGAAGTAAAGGTGTAAGCCCTGCAAAGTAGAAGCACCTTGCCCAAGAGCCTCATACTTGGATTTGCTTTTGCTTTAGTTTGTTTGTTTGATTTGTTGTTGTTTGTTTGAGGGCAAAGGCATTTTTGTTTTATTGTATTACATTTATTTTCAGCAATAGGCAATACTGCCCTAATTTTCTACTATAAAGGGCATGTTACATGAGTTATTCGTGGCTACACTGATATTTCAAGAGGAATAGTACTAGTTTGAAGTGTTGACTTTTCTAGTTTTTTTTTTTAAACAGTGGTTTGGTTTTTCAAATACATTATATTTAACAGCATTTCACCCAAAAGTTGAATGTGTAAAACCGTCTGAAGCAGAATGGCTCTGGTTAGAAATGAAGTAGGCAGAAGGAAAGGAGCCTTGGCTGCTCTCTCATCATGTTGTCACTGAGGGAGTCTTCATTAAATTCCCACAAATGCACCAAGCACAGACTGAAAACTATGACCTATCAACACTGGCACTATGTGCCACCACCTAGCCACACATACTGCAAGCACTGCCTCTCACTGGTAGAAAGAGATATGTCAGAAATTACAAGCCATTCAATATAAACAAAAATTGATTAAAAGATTTTTCCATAGAATAATTAGCTGTCAGAATACAAGAACAGGGAATATCCATGCCCAGCAGAATGACACCACCAGGGCTTGTACTGACCACAAGATGAATTAACAGAGGAGAACCATGGTGAGGAGAAAACAGAAAACAAATATAGAAAGAACTATGACTAAGGGTACTGTGAACAGGCTGATTCTTCTCATCAGCAATTGTATCACATCCATACACACATTCTTTATTCATCCAACAAGCATTTATGAAGTGCTTACTGTGTGCCAGCACGTTGCTAGGTACTAAGAATAAAGAGAAAAACAACAGAGGTCATTACTGGGAACAAGCTCACAGTCATTTACAGGAGACAAATCTGTAGGTAGAAGGATAAAAGGATATATTTACTTTAAATGTATACACAAAGTGTTTAGTATAGTGCCTATCATGTAATAAGCTAATTGTAAACATCAGCTAGTAACAGCTTAATCTTCTGTCCTCATTCACTGGCTCTGAAGAAAAGAGAGAATTTTCATGGAGTGAACATTTCAGTAAGAAATCTATGAGAGGGGGGCTGGAGCGGTGGCTTAGTGGTTACAGTGCTTACCTGGCATGTGCAAATACGCAGGTTAAACCCCAGCACCACGTACACAATGATACCTCTGAGCAACGAAAGCCACATGAAAAACTAACTAAAACTGATTCTCTCTCTCTTTCTCTCTCTGTCTCTCTTTCCCTCTCTCTTAGAAAGAAAGAAGAAAGAAAGAAAGATCTATGTGAGGGAAGAGACCCCTAAAGGGGTGAACTTTAGAAACATTTGAGGGTTTTTCTCTGGTGAATAATTTTTGCAAGCTAGGAGTAACAACTAACTTGTTTGGAATAATCATGGACATACTTTTGAAAATATATGGAAGAGACAATATTATGAAAAATAATAATATGAAATATTTTGCTTGGGGAAAATCAGAGGTATAAAATCCAGTTTTATTAAGTGTGCGTTTTATAGCGCATAATGTTGATCCTCTTTCCTGCCTCCCCAGGAAATTTTTAGTTAAACCTATATTGCATGTGTATGCGTGTGTCTGGCACTAATAATCTGACTGAAGAGAGGAGCTTCTAGAGAAAGAGTTGAGTAGAGGTTCATAACCAAAATAAGATAAAGCAAGGCAAAAGCATATATTGCAGGTGAAAAATAAAGGAAATTTAAAGGCACAGTGGGAGCAAAAAAAAAAAAAGAAAAAGAAAAAAGAAAAAAAGGAATAGTTAACTCTATGGTGGCAACTTGGGGAGGGTTTCATAAAGAATGGGTAATTCACCAGGGAAGACTGAGAAGTGGGAACAAAGAACAAGAGATTAGTACATGGAGGTGTATGTAGACTTAACATGCCAATTTCAATAAATAGAAGTAGTTCAACTAGGATGGAAGAGAAGCCACAGAAAGAGCAGAAAGGAATGCAAACGGTTAATATCATTTGCTCTTATCCAAAACAAAAACCAAAATCTACTTAAAGTCCAAACATCTAAGAAAAGAATCAATGTAAAGAATTCAGGAAAAGCAAATCATGATATAAGAATTGATTTTTTCTTGTTATTGCTGGCTTTCAAAAGATGGTAATACATATAAACTGGCTTGCTGTTCCATCGTCTGTTACAAAAAACTCTAGTTAGTGGACTTTTAGTGTTCTAGGTTCTAAAAATCTACCTACAAATTCTGTTCTCCTCATTCCCTTCAGCTTTGAATATCTATGAGTTCAGGAAGAGAAAACAAACAGTTAAGCACAAAGACTTTTGTTTCCCCGAATACATTCTATAAAATCAATGAATTGTGGCTCTAAGAAAGGTCTCCCTATCCCTACTTTCAAACAGAAGAATGAGCACATTTCTAAAACTGCAGAGAAATATTTTTGGGTAAAATATTCCAGTGATCAACAATTTATATTGCTATGATTTTTTTGTTGTTGTTGTACTTAGCAGTTTACTCATTTCTCTTGTCTATCCCTAGTAAGGACCAAATTTTCTTATGTATTGCTTTCATAAAATCACCATCAATTTTATTTCCAGAGGCTGAATAATTTTAATTAAATCTCTTATGTACAATTTTCAGTTTTTTAATCTTTCCTGTGCTTTTGGAATTTCACAAATAAACTTGTCTTATCTGTTCCAGAATTGTGGATTATGATTCTTCAAGAAGTCTTTCCTGTGAAATTCAGATCTCACTCCTATCTGTGCTTCCTCTCTTAACTGCATGATTTCATATGAAGTATATCCTAGGCAGTGCTAATAAGAACAATTTAGTCTTAGCTCTCTTGCTTTCAAATTAGCAGAAATTAGGCTTTATATTTTTAAATGAAAGTTCAACTCTTTTCTCTTGACTTATTCTCTCTAGGATTCTGGGATATAATAACCTCCTCTAATAAATAAAAAGAGAAAAACAGTATAATCACATCAATAAACACCTACATGGCATTTGGTGATGTTCTGTAACCATCTTTAATACATCTGCACTTAACAGAAGGATAAAATAATTTATCTTACAGACTAGTTATCAAAATCCAACAACAGTTAGGCACGATGATGCACAGTGAAACCCTGAATCCATTTCTACTCAAACAAACAACAACAAAAGAAAAGGGAGAGAGAGAAAGAGAGAGAGAGTGGGCCACTTTACCATTATTACTCTAACATTGATTTTAAAGTTCTACCACTGACATAAGACTCCCAAAATGACAGGAATGATAAAAATATTGGGAGGAAAAAGATCTCATTTCAAATTTAGGAAACAAGTAGAGTAAATAAGAAAATTAATATGGTAGCTGAATTCAAATAAATATCCACAAAACATCAAAATTAAATAGCACTGCACTACAGCAATAATAACCACTTATTTGTTGATATTAAAAAGTAAATCCTAGTCATAACAGCAATACAAACTATAAAATATATCAGTAAATTTCATAATAGACAATATCTTCTTAAACAAACTTTAAAATCATGCAAAAGACATAAAGAAAATTAAAAACCACAGTAACAGTGCCACTGTTTTTGATAACTACTGTCAGCTGGCAATGATTTGTAAATTTGTATAATGAATAGAAAGCCAAACATTTTTGCAAAAAATATTTTAAAAAGAGTACTTTCCTCACCAAACATTATAATTAAATATCATAATATGGCTACTGGAATATACAAAATATCAGTGAAAAAGAAAAGTCCAAAAAAACATGTCCCAGGAAGGAATATCATATATAGCAAAAGTTGCATTTCAAATCCATGGGAAAGGACGTTTTATTTAGAAAACAACACTGATAGTTGACATCCATATGGAAAAGAAAAATAAAGCCAAACTTGTATCTCATATGACAGAAAATAAATAAAATTGCATTTTAAAAAATTAAAACTGGGGCTGGAGTGGTGGCTCAGCGATTATGGCACTTGCCTGGCATGCACAAGGATGTGGGTTAGAACTCCAGAACCACGTACACAGTGAAGCGTAAGAGCAACAAAAGCCACATGAAAAACTAAATAAAAGTGATTCTTTCTTTCTCTCTCTCTCTCACTGTCCCTCTTTTTTTAAATTAAATACAAATATATAATAAGAGCATTATAAAATTGAAAAGTTTAAGAACTTAAGGGGTTAGCATTATTTCTTAGTATTTTTTATCCATCTATAGATAGATATATTTTCTTTTATTATATGCTGGGAATTAAACCCAGGGATGCTTTAGCACTGAACTATATCCCTAGTACTTTTCTTTCTTTCTTTTTTTTTTTTTTAATAACAGGGTCTAAGTTGCTGAGTTTGGCCATGAACTTGCAATCCTTCTGCCTTCTGCCTTGACCTCCCAGGTCTCTGGGATTACAGGAGTGTATCACCCTGCCCAGCTTCGGTATATTTTATATTTATTTGATAAATAATAAACATATATATGAATGTGTAAAATTGTGTATTTGATTTATGTATACAGTTTTGAAAGATTAAAGCAAGATAATTGACATGGCCATTATCTCATCAACTTATTTAGTGTGCTTGTGCTTGGAACATTAAAAATCTATTTTCTTAGCAATTTTTATGGTTAAAAAAAATTAGAATTAGCAAGCCTGATTGAGTGTAGATGATTCCTATTTTGCTGGCAACAACCAAAGCTTCATACTCAGGGACCAAACCCGTGCCTTCTTCCTACCTTCAGAACTAAAGGCTTTTTTTGTTTTTTTTTTTAAGCAAAACTTTAATTTTATATGACATATGCTATGGAGAGCTAAGAAAATTTAAGGACTGCTTGTTTTCTATTTTTTTTTCATAACTAAAGGGTTTTGACCTGGTCCAATAGATGCCCCAGAGCTGCTTCACAGCCTTTTTGATCTGGTGCTTCTTGGCCTTGACATCTAAAATGAACACAAGTGTGTTATTATTTTCCATCTTCTTCATGGTCAAGTCAGTGGTCAGGAGAAAATTGATGATGGCATAGTAGTCAAGGTTCTTTTTCTTGGGCTTTGGCTTCCAAGACCCCAGAAGGTGGGTGATGTGCAGACTTTCTTTCTTTGTTGCTGTCAATGCCTTTCACTGCTGCTGTTTTGGCGTCCAAAATCCCGTCTGCGTCTTGCTTTGGGAGGGCAGGAATGTTCTTCTTCACTTTTGATGCCATCTTGATGAGAAGAGTCCTCTTTTAGAAATTTTGAAATATATGGCACATTATTACTAACTGTGGTTACTATGCCATACAATAGATCACTACAACTTTATTCTTTCAATCTAACTGAAAGGATGCAGTCTTTAACCAACATTTCTATCCTTCCCCTGCAGCCTCTAGTAACCATCCTTATATTCTTTATTTCTCTGAGATTTACTTTTTTTTTAAATTCTACATATGAGTTAGTTAGATCACACATTGCCTGGCTTATTTCACTTAGCAAAATGTTAAGTGAAATGTTAATGTTCACTTAACCTATTCTCTAGGTCCATTCATGTTGTCACAAATGCTAGCATTTCCTTCTTTTAATAGTATTCCATTGTGTATGTACAGCAAATTCTCTTTATCCATTCATTTGTTAATGGACACTTAGGTTGCTTCCATATCTTGGCTACTGTGAATAATGCTGACATAAACATGGGAGTGCAGATGCCACTTTGACGCAATGATTTCAATTGCTTGAGATTTGTACCCAGTAGTAGAATTGCTGGATATCTCTCTGTGTGATTTCCACAGTTTTTCAGAGTTAGTTTTGCAAATAAGTGAATATTATTTCCAATTTTGTGCTGTTATAAAATATTTTTCCATTTGATCTTCTGTAAAATTAATTCTATTTTATAAGCACCAACATTATTTTATTTTTCAGCTCATTTATTGAATTTTGTAGAGTTTTCATTTTTTTAAGTTCCAGAATTCTTCTGAATTTTATGCTTAAATGATCTTCTTCAAACTTCTCTTTTGGTAAAGTTTTCTCTCATTAGTTCTAATTCAACGGGAGCCTACACCTCTAGTTGTTCAATTATTGTTTCCTCATCTTAAGTGAAATATAAATTCTCTGTCTGTATGAAAATGCCTGTATATTTCTTAAGCTGGCATATTTACTAAACAGATACTATTTGAGAGTGAGAGATAGAGAAAAACCTACCATAGAAGTCACAGCAGAAACAATTGTGTGTTTTATAGTCAGTACTTCATGGAAGTTGTAGAAGCCATCCATTGTAACCTGGGTCTTTTGGTAGAGCAGACTTCTTCCATTCACAAGGTCATGGGGCCAACAAACACATTGGAACATTTTTTCCTCTAATTTTTCTAGAATCAACAGGATTGGTAGGCCCTCTAATCTGACAAGCAACAGGATTCCTTCCCTGTATTCATGAAGGTAAAGTTAACTGCTATAAAGGTTCAGTAATTTAACACAACAGAAGTTTATTTCATGTTCAAACAGCAGTCCAGTGTAATTTTTTTTCTGATTGGTGGACAACTTTCCTCTACATAATGTGTTTTACTCAGGTTTTCCTGCTGTAACCAAATATCTGAGAAAAACAAGGATGAAAAGATTTATTTTTGCTCATGATTTCAGAGGTTTCAGTCCATGGACAGCAGGCTTTATTGCTTTTAGGCCTATATAGCAAAGCATAAGCATCTTGTTGGAAGGGTGTGACAGAGGAAATCTGTTCACCTCATGGCAGCCAGGATGGAGAGGTGGGGCGGGCGGGGGTGGGGGTAGGGGTTAGGAGAGAAGTGAAAGAAGTAAAGGCCAAGGTCAAGAAATACCCTTCCTGGGGCATACCCCCAGCAAATCTATTTCCTTAAATAGGCTCTACCTCTTACAGTTTCTAACACCTCCCAATAATGCTATCAGCTAAGATTCCATCAATGAATTGATCCACTGATGAGATGAGACCCCTCATGATCCAAGAACTTCACCAAAGCTCTCCCCTCTGAATACTGCCACACTGATAAGGAAGCTTTCAACACATAAATCTTTGGGGAACATTCTAGATCCAAACCACAACATGGTGACAGAGAAATCCATTCTCCTTCAGTCTTATTGCTTTGATATTATAATGTCCTTACAGTCCTCTATAACCAACAAGAACAAGGAAAGAAAACAGGGAGAAGTCACACCTGCTTCTTATCAGGCCTAGAAAGGATACATATCATTTTCTCTTACATAACATTGGTGAAAACTAATGGAAGGCCCATTTAGTACAAGGGGATCTGGGAAACTAAATCTGACTGAGAAGCTGCTGCTTGGTGATAATTCTCTAAAATTTATGGGGAGCTCACATTTTAATGGACTACTTGATGTGTGTACCATATTATTCTAGTCTTCAGAGAGACTCAGGACATTTTCTCTGCTCCTGATCCACAGTCTTTCACAATATAATGAAGCAAGAAAAATACTTTTGAGTCAGGAAGTGACAAGAGTAAGAAGTAATTTTATAAGATAAAGCCACTGAGAAAGGAGTCCGTTAAAGCATTTAGAAAAGTAGAAAGGCAATATAATTGAACTAATGGAAAGGGCCAGGATGTTGTAAAAGTGAAAATAAAAATAAATACAGCATAGAATTTTTGGAAGTTATTTTTAAAAAGGAAGAGAAAAAAATGAGCATCTCATTATCTTGTAAGAACAAGAATGAAAACAATATAATAGTGACTCATAGAGGAATAATAAAAGAGATGCAAATTATTCAAGATGCATAACATATAAAGTCAACTAAAATGCTTTAATGTTATTTCACTCATAGAGAAACCACTTAGGGATTGGGGATGTAGATAAGTGATAGAGTGCTCTCTAGCATGTACAAAGGACTGGTTTTCAATTCCCAGTACTGCAGGAGGAAAAAAGAGAGAAACAACAAAAACATACCAAATCAAATAAGCTCAAGTATATAGTATTTAGTCAGTTTTTAAATGTATTCTTACTTTTGCATCAATCATTTCTCTGCAATTTCTTCACTCTGCTGGGAATTTTATTTTGAAGAAGGCTATGTGGTAAAATAAGTCCCCACCTATAATTTGTAGATATATTATAAACATTAAAAAAATTTTCATCAGTATGTTAAGCACTTAGGAAATTCAACACAAATATCGTTCCTACACCCAAATTCACTTACTTCATGAAGTTTGGTTTTTGAAGAAAAATTTGAAAGACATTAAAGCAAAGAAAAATGCACAGAGTGCTTTAGGGTTTTTTTTATTAATGCAACTGTTTAATTACTATATACAGTATTTAAATCCCATCAATTACAATCTGTTTAAACTTTTGCCATGTATCTTTAAAGTTCTTTGTCAAAACAGGCATCTGCTCAGAGAATTTAGGGTTTCATATGGTAACTGAGAATTCTCTAAGATAACTTTAAAGAAACAAAAAAGGGGATACCCTTGCAAAGGAATGATGTTTCTCATTCATGTCAAATGATGAAAAGCTTACAGTCAACAAATAAGAAAGCTCACAAGGGCTCCACACAGCATTTATCACAGCCTCACTCACCAGACTCAACCCACTTCAAAACCTTCAAACTAAAGAAACCCAGCATGGGAAGTTTGCCAACTCTCCCTCTTGCCAAGTTGGCAGAGCTATGAGAGTTTGAATGGGCTTCTCGATGTATAAGATAAAAGCAGGCATTTGGAGCCTGTGAAGTTTCCCTGGGTACGATCAGACCTTAGGTGAAATTCTGTCATCTGCTGTGATTTGTGCATGATGTCAGGTATGCAGATGGCCCAACAACTTAGGGCTCTGTTTCCATGCACAGTTTTGCTATGAAACTAAGACAGAAAAATATCTTAAAGTAAATATGAATTAGCAAAGGTGTTTACCCCTTCAAATATGGTCTTTTTCAGCTTTACTCTTTTACCTAGAGCTATTATATAATGTGAGACATGGGAGGACAAATTTGGTTTCAGAGACAAGAGTCTCCTCTTGAGCCAAGAACATGTATACTCATGAAAGAGACATGAACAGACTCAAGTGACTGGAATCTGCCACTGCTTTATCCACTGGGAAACATGACTTCTGAGCTAACTCCTAGCTTCTAGTCAACAAAGTTTAATTCATAAGCCTCGATTCACCTCTAAATGAGTAAGCAATTAGAATTCTTCCTGATTTTACTTTTTGTTTCCTCCAGTTTTTCCTAACCAGGGTTTCCTTTCCTTCATTTAGTCTAATATAGTCCTAATGCCTCCTATATGCTACACTTTCTTCTCATCTCCTACTTCCAAGTCCCTGTCATTATCTGCATACTGTGCCTCCTCATTCCCTGACAGTGGGAACTCTCTCCCTCTAAGAATTCAATGCTGTTTCTCTTCAGATGAGATGGAGAATGCTTCCAGATGGACTGGAAACAAAAGAAAACTCATTGCTATGAATTTCTGAAAATCACTTCTAACTTTAATTTACATTTCTTTAAGTATATTCTACTTTTTGGGGGAAAAAAATCTGCCTGTTTGGTCTAGCTAATAGCATAGACTGTGGCCTTCATGGGAACCTTTGGCTCTTGCTCCAGAGGCAAAAACTTCACTTTTGCCCCTATAATCTTCCCTACTCAACCTCCCCAGGAATTCCTGCCAGCTAGAAAATACTTTCTGTATCTTTTTATCTCATTAACATTCCATCTGATTTCAAATCCTAATGAAATCCTTATTTTTTTCAACTAGACTACACACATTAAATAATAAGTTGACAAATTAATTCTATACTGCATTGTGTCATTCAGTGTTATGGAGCAAGAGGTTCCATTGAAAGGCATTGCACAGAATGAAGTCTTCACATACCTCATGATTGTCATAAAGTATTGCGCCCCAGAGAAGAAGACTAAAACATGCAATAACATGTAAAATTGTTTGTTTGTTTGTTTGGTTTTGCTCTTGTGATGCTGGGGATCAAAATGAGGGCCTCGTGAATGCTATGCCTGTGCTCTGCCTCTGGGCTCTATCTCCAGTCCATACGATTGTTCTTTTTTACTATCATCAACTTCTATAATACATATGGAAATATTCATAATGCAAAATACAGAAATAAAGACATTGGAGTTGCTCTTTTTCATAAACGTAACTCAATATACATAGTGTTTAAATATTTCAAGTGAGGCTTAAAGTTAATTAGTTAAATGTTATGAGGTAAAATATCTTTTAGAAGATATTCATTGGACAAAAGAAATGTTTCAGGTTTCTCTAATGAAGGCATCAAAGGCCATTTTCAGACTACAAAGTCCAAAATGACCATAAATATTAGTCAGAGCATGAGTAGCCTTTTCCCAAAAGATTATGTGTGCACATAATTTATTGTACTTGTCCTTACTCATAAAATAACCCTAGTCTTCAACTTCAGTCCTGTCAACTGCTATCTTCATCAGCATCCAAATAGACTTCCTGAAAACCAACTGCATCATCAGCTCTAAGAAAAAGTAGCCACTAACAAAGAATTAAGACCTGCAGTTCTCTTCATTCTGCTTGCCAAACATTTCAAAGATGGTAAGGAATACAGCAGTTATATAGGTAAGCTTAAATTATCTTAAGACTTAGCAAAACAACCACAAATTTCTCAGCCTGCAATTCTGGAATTGGTCCCACACAATTTTACTATACAATCTACTCCCTACATTTACCTTTTTTCTAGTGCTTATCCCGTTACATCAGGTTATTTAAAAACAACCTCTTTATCTTCAAGGCTTGTCTACGAAATTAATATTAAAATAAACACATGATGACTAGAAAAGTACTTTAAAAAAATCCATCTCATTAAAGGACTTTAAGAGAACCCCATGTATAGAATAAGGAAACCAAATAGGTGTTTTCATGTCCTCAAAATAAAACCTGTGACACAAACTGGAGATTCAGATGAAGAGGAAGGGAATATTCCATTTTTATGTCTCTTTTCCTTCTTCATCTTCTTCCATAAACACAATCTAATTATGAGTTCTGAGACAGGATGAAACTCGCTCTAAAGTCATTACATCATCATTCCATCATTTTCATCATAGTCTTGTAAATGATCCAAATTATTCCCATTTAATAACACTAAAGAGAGGAGAATTAAAACCTGGAAACTTTTCAATCTCAAATTCCTTATGGAGATAAGGTAAAGACAAAAAATTTAAAAATTTTTATATTTTCAGTTGGTAATCTATGAGAAAAGCACCTAAATTTTCATGCTTCTTTTTATTAAGCACAAAATTTATAATTGTATTCCAAGGAATTAATACAGTCTATTCTGAGCACCCAAAAGTCATATTTATTTTCAATAATTTTTTATGGTCATTAAATGTAAACCTAAAGAGAAACTACTTTTAATACAACCATATATCCTGATCAAATGCAAACCTTGAACTAGTTAAAAAGACTGCCATAAATCTACACAACTTAAGCTATAGTAAGATACTAGATAGCGTAAGCCTTTGCAAAGGAATCAATCTGTATTCTAAAAGAGTCTTAAACAAATTTTAAATTAGAGATAGATTTTTTTCTCATGTTTCCAAACAGCTGGAATATTTTAATCAAAAGAGGTTTTAAAAAGGGAATATAAATATATCAGTTTGAAGTACAATTTGTGGGTTTTATGTTTGAACATCCAGACATAAATATATCACCTTTACTTCACAGTATTAGAGTGTTTAGAATAAAACGTATGTAAATACATACTCAGAGTTCTCTAAATAATAATCTAACTTATAGAATCCTAAACACAATATTTTAATATTAAATAGTGATAATGGGTACATTTTTAGTGTTTATAATTTGACCAATACTATTCTGTGTATTTAACTTGTATTAACTCATTTCGTCTTCACATAAATCTGAGAAGTGGAAAGTATTTTAACCGCATTAGAAATGGGACACTGAAGCAAAGAGAATAAAATAACTTGTTCAATATCAAACAGCTGGTATGAAACAGAACTTGGAAGCAAATTTAAGGAATTTGGGTTCAAGACATACTCTTTGGGGCTGCAACATGGCTCAATGGTAGTCTAGCACGCTCAGAACCTTGGGTTTGTTCCCCAGCATGGTATACAAAACAAAAACAAAAAGAAAAGTGCTTGTTTAATCACTACATAAACTACACAGCATAATTATTATATATCATGATTATTCTTTTATGAAGACATAGTCTCTAACGTATTACATACTTCTTATAAACAGTAATTGCATTTTATTCATGTTTGTATACCAAGAACCTAGAAAATAGACAATACATAATTAGTCAATACAAGACATTACAATTTGCTTCCTGCTCTACTAAATAATTTGAGATATCCATTATAGGTAATGATTTTATTATCCTAATTTTAAATGTACATAGTGAATAAATGGTGCAATAACAACTGTAAAGAAAACCAATAGAGAGGAGCAGGAGTGGGGTGTAGTAGGGAGGGAGGAAAGAAAGTTTAGAAAAAGCACTACCCTAATGGATCAAGCATCGTTCATTTCTCCATATTAGCTTATGGTCCTTTTCATTTGTGTAATATGTGCTACAGTGTTACAATAAAAATGCATGGTAATAAGATATTTTACCATTTTTCCTATAATTAGATACAGGATTTTCTTTAGTCTGAAAATTATAAATGGCTACATATCATTCCTATAAGTAGAAAGACATCAATTTATTTAACTGGTGCCCTACTATTCAACATTTGGGTTGTTTTCATTTTATAGTCTTAAAGTAATGCTATAAGAAGACAAGATGGCTGGATAAATAACTGACTACATGCACAGAAATGTGATGGGAGAAGTATAATAAAACACCAGTGGTAGAATCTAGGTAGCAAATACATAGACAATTCACTGTGAAACTCAACTCCCCTTGTGTTTGAAAATAGCATGATAAAATGTTAGAAATTTAAAGCCAAAATGAATAAATATATTTATTTCATAAATTGCAAACTTCTCAAGGAAAGCAATTTTTGTTTTCTTAGTTCAAATGCCTAGAACAGTGCCTGGAACATAACAGTGCATGCCTTATAATATTTTGTTGAAAAGTAAACACTTTGAATTTTATAATGTTGTATCTCTAATCAGGAACTCCAGGTTTTTTGTTGCTACCTATTGTTGTTTAGTGACTTTTGTAAATTATTTGCATGAAGACCATATTCTTTGTCATGTGTGGTCACTGAGGTTTCTGCTACATTAGCTTCGTAAACATCTTGTGGTTTGACAGAAAATTCCTTAAATGACAAAACAAAACAAAAGAAGAAAAGAAAAAAACTGAACAATAAAAAACAAATTTTTAGAAATTCTCCCTTGTTTATTCAGTCTGTTTACTATACTGCCTTAGACTTCATTTCCTGCTTTCACTGAGCCTAAAGGTGAGCTAAGGTTGAATGCTTAAAGTCTCCCTAAGTCTTTTTCTTTTCTTTTCTTTTTTTTAATAAAGAGAGAGGGACAGTGAGAGAGAAAAACAGAGAATCAATTATTAGTTTTTCATGTGGCTTTTGTTGCCCCAACACTTCGTTGTGTACGTAAAACTGGGGTTCATACCCATGTCCTCGCATATGCCAAGCAAGTGCCACAACCACTGAGCAACTGCTCCAGCCCCAAGTCTTTTTCTGTTTGTTTGTTTTTGTTTTTAGAGAGAATCAATTTTCTTTAGTTTTTCATGTGGCTTTCATTGCTTCAACACTTTATTGTTTACGAGGTGCTGGGATTCAAACCTGCGTCCTCACACAGGCCAATAAAGTGCCGCAACCACTGAGCCACCACTCCAGCTCCAAGTCTTTTTTTTTTTAAAGAGAGAATCAATTTTATTTAGTTTTTCATGTGGCTTTCATTGCTCCAACACTTTATTGTGTTGTGGTGCTGGGGTTTGAATCCATGTCCCTGCGCACGTGAGCCAAGTGCTGAAACCTCTGAGTCACCACTACAGCCCCTTCCTAATCCTTTTTTTAGTGTTCCTCCAAGCATAGGGCTGATTTGCAGCCTTCTAGATTCCCTAGTATATGTAAAAGCCTTCCAAAGAACTTGTCTCACCCATGTATCTCCATTCCACCTTTTTTATAGCATATCTTCTAGTCTTGTGCAATCTCATATCCCTTGTATCAGGTAGCTGCAGGTATATTTGCCTTTAAATACTTTCCTCAAATTCAACCATGGGGCCTATCCTATCTCTGAGAAATCTTCAAATCAGATGAAACAAAGGTAAACCCCTGAGCTGATCCCTAAAGGAGACAAGAGGTCAATGCATGTAACTGTCATTTTCCGAGAAAAAGGTCCACATCTCTCCCCCTAGCATTGGCACACTGTGCCAGGAACATGGGCTACCATTGTCATGGTTGCCATTGTAATGGGTAATGGTAAACAGTAGGCAGATTTATGAAAACACAGTAATACTCTTTCATCAAATTAGAGTCATTTCTTTCTTCTGTGCTTCCCACTTGTAAGACTTTTGTTACGCTAAAGAGATCAAAAAACCTGGATTCTGGTAGTGTTTGTGAGCCCAATCATCATTTTACAGGCTATATGGAGAACTGGAACTTACTTTACTGTCATACATCTTTCAAATTTTATAATGCTTCTTGAGTAAGACATGGTAATTCACATATTCCACTTTTCTATATCTCACTGATTTACATTAAATGATTCATTCATTTAAAAAGTACCCATTTTTCAATTATATTTCTCAAATTATCTTGAGAATATTGAAATCTGCATTTATTATTACTGAATATGCTATTTCTTCTTCCAATTCTGTTAGTTTGGGCTTCATTATTTTTAAGGCTCTGTTATTAATTGTATATATATTTGTAATTGTTAAATCTTTTTTAAGAGATGACTTTTTCATCATTATGAGCTATCCCTCTTGGTATCTACCAATGTATTTTGACTTAATGACTATTTTGTCTGATATATATATATATATATATATATATATATATACACATATTTTTTTTTAAAGAGAGAGGGACAGTGTGAGATAGAAAGAGATAATCAATTTTATTTAGTTTTTCATTTGTCTTTTGTTACTCTGACACCATGTTGTGTACATGGTGCTGGGGTTTGAACTTGCATCCTCACACATTCAAGGAAAGTGCCATAACCACTGAGCAACCACTCCTGCCCCTATTTTGTCTGATATTAATAAGGCACTCCAACCCCTTTATTGTTACTGTTTACATATTATCTTATCCTTTTATTTTCAAAAATTTGATGACTTTGAATCTAATGTGTATTTTAGGAAAAACGTGTAGTTTGATCTTGACCTTTTTGAGCAATCATATCATCTCTGTGTTCTGATTGGGATGTTTACAATATTCAAATCTAAGGTAATTATTGATATGACTGGATCTGCATATGCCGTTTTGTTAGTGATTTTCTCTGTGTTCTCTAGTTCCCGCAGTCCTTCCTGTCCAACCTTATTTTCCATTAGTTAAATATTTTTAGTGCATTATTATAATTCCACTATAGATACCCCCATTTTTTACTCATCGTTGCTCTAGGAAACATAATATACATTTCATTCACGACAATCTACTTCAGATTAATTTTAACTTAATTTTGGTAAAACAAAAAACTTTGCTCATATTATATTAATATATAACATGTGTAGATATAATATGTATAGAAGATATGCAATATAGAATATATTATATGTTATATAAATACATAATATATTAATAATACATATAGTCTCTATATAATATGTAATATCTAGTATATGAAGAGTAAAGAAAAAAGAACAAAGTTTTTTGTTTTACCAAAATTAAGTTAAAAATTAAGTTAGAAATATATATAATATATATATGAATAATATATATGAATTTTATTTAGTTTTTCATATGACTTTCATTGCTCTAACACTTCATTGCGTATATGGTGCAGGGGTTCAAACCCACATCCTTGCGCATGTCAGGCAAGTGCAGTAACCACTGAGCCACAACTCCAGCCCCAAGTTTAGTATTTCTTATATGAAAGGTCTGCAGTCCTTATCTTGGAATATCTTTATTTCATTTTTGAAGGGCAGTTTTACTGAATATTGGAATTTTAACTAGACAGCTATTTTACTTTTTCTTTCAGCCCTTTGAATATTTTCTTTTCCTACCTTCCAGCCTCCGTTATATCAGACAATAAAGTATTCACTAATCATATTGATATCCCCCTATATGTGATATCTTATTTATTTCTATTTGTTCCTGCTCCTTTCATAATTTTTGTCTTTCCCCAGCTTTAAAACATATTTAAATATATTTGTATTAATATTATATATGGTTAAATTCCTTAGATGTATAGATTATAAATTAATACTGCTGACCAATTTTGAGACTATGTTGGCCATTATCTCTTCATATATTTATTCTCATTATTTTCTCTCAATTTAGGACTGCTAGTACAAACAAGTTGGAATTCCCAACAGCTCTCTGAGGCTCTATTCAATTTTATTCAATCTTTTTATTTTCCCTTTGCCCTTCATACTGGATAATTTCTATTGATTTATCTATTTTCCTATTACTTTATATTTTTTATGGTATTGTTCACAAAATCTTTGTATTTTAGCTATTTTACTTTCTAAATCCAGAATGTTATAATTTTTGTCTCCATATTGAGAGTACCCATTCTATTAATTCATTGTTGTTATACCTTCCTTTAAGTCTTTAAACATGCTCCCTTTAGTTACTTGAATACACTTATAATAGCAGTACAATATAAAGCTCTGAATTCTTTATCTTAATTCAACACCTGGGAACACTTAGAGGTAGTTTTTATAGACTGCCTTTTTACTGCAGTAAAATATGCACACGTATGTACATACATAGAAATACATATCACAAACTTTACCACTTTTACCATTTTTAAGTATACAGATCAGTATCAAGTAAATCTATACCACCGTGCAACCATTATCACCATCCATCTCCAGAACTTTTTCATTTTCCCAAACCGTAAATAGTAACTCTGTATTCCTCCCTCCCTCTACCAGTTTCTTGTAATCATCATTCTACCTTTTGATTCCTTATTTCCCCACTTAAGTATTAGTCATAAATTCCTGTGTCTTTGCAGGTACTTTAAAGAAAAAACTGGATCTATATTCTAACCATTCTGAACCCAAATATTTTTCTTTTGAAGGTAGCTATAGATAGAGGTTGTCTTGGGTTGCTTTGTTTTATACCTTACGTGTTATGTGAAATATGTCTCCTCCATGATGATCAACCTCAAATGTTTCTGCTTGAGTTTCTAAAATCTTGTTTTCATTTGAAGTCCTTGCTTCCCAAGAGGTACCCCCATTTCATTGTAGCTTAGTTTGCAGCCAATGGCAGAACAATGATTTTGCTTAATGCTTTGAGCCACACAGGTTTCCATTCTCTGTTAACAAATTGTGTAGGGAGGGAATCAAGTTTATAGTGAAATGACTATGATGGGGATATGGGGTTAAAAGGTTTTGATTAAAATATTTGGTCTGTCTGATATTTTATTCATTATAACTTCACTGAGATTTTGATCTTTCATCTGTGAAATGAGAATGATAATAATATTCATCAATCAGCAATACTGATAGGACTAAAGTAGATAATGCATATACCATCATTAGAACAGTACCTGATACAGCCAGCACCCCACAAAGGTTAGTTATTATTATCATTCTTTAATCATCTATTCAACAGTTAGTTGACAGGTGCCTAGTACATTAGAACTTCGGCAGTATACTAAGAATGCAAGAAGTGAACAAAAAAGACACAATGCTTTGTAGAACCTATACTCTGACAAGATAGAAAAAAAGTTACCTAAGAAATTCACTGACTGTGGTGGGAAACACAATAGGCAGGAAGGAAGTGAAAATTGCTAAATGAAGATTTTCTGATGTGACAACAGGGGGTTTGTACTAAAAAAAAAGATGTAGAATTATTCCTTGTTTAATAAATTTGACTAGTGAGTTACATTTTTTCTCAGTTTTACTGGATATGAAACCTGGAACTTTGCAAAAATCTATTTGGACTATGTCCTAAAACACTGACCCTACAGGCCTGGACATCATTCCACATTTGTGAGTATAAGGTGTTGAGAGTTCTCACACTCCAGGAGGTGGCACAGTTAATGTTTATTTGGCCTAATGAGGGCTTTGTGCCCCCTCTATCTACTTCTGATAACTTTTTAAAAAATATTTTTTTTGCTAGAAATAACCCTGTGACAGAAGCAGATTATGTATTTTAACTACAAACTCCTGATATATCATTTTTTGCTCATTTTCTCCTAAAGAATACTCCAATATTACATATTTCTCAGACTTCCTACTTCTCTCTCCAAGCTGTTTGTAGCCGAGTCCACCAATGTTTTCCATGTATCATTCCATTCAACCCTATTCCCAAAACCACTTTTGGAGAATCAGGATCTGGAGTTTGACTTGAGTTACCCTTTCAGGTCAGGGGTCTGTATATTAAACACAATAAACTCCAGACTGTTGCTCAGGCCTTCCTTGGTACCTTTTGGATTTATGATCAGGTCCTGCCACCTTCCAAGATGCAGCACCACTCCTTACTTATTTGTTCAATAAGCTACCGCAGGGTTTCTACATCCCTACTTCCTTTTCCAGGTCTGGCTGTCAGCTGATCATAAAAACTGTGCACTAACAGTTCTGATCTGAGGGATCCCTTTGTCTTTCCCAAAACCAAGTATGTGCCTTAACAGGGAAATTCTGCTGTTTCTTATTCCTCTTCATATACATTGATTCAGCTAGCATGTTCCTACTCTAGAGTCTGTGTTAAGCATTTATTCTCTTGGCCTGGTAATGCTGCATAAAGTTGGAATACAAAATACTATAGAAGATAATTTGCTCCGGGCATTTAAATGTTCGAATGAAATATTCCTCAGAAACCCAACTACACAGACGAAATGAAATACTGTCAGAATAACCTGTCCATATTTGTATGTAAAATCCTTGGCCTCATTAGCAGATAATTAACATAATTATCTACATTATCTCCTGTGAGAGAAACTCTTCTCTATCACAATCAACTATTTCAATTTTTGTTATCCAACAATTCCAGTTAAAGCCCCTTTATTTGGATATAGCATTACCATATTGTGCAATTATCTAGCACCTTTCATCTTTCAGGTTTAGACTATAGAGATAAGAGTAATAACTACAGTTACAACCATTCATCTAACATTTTGTATTTGAAAAACACTTTACAATGAATAATTAGTTATTCCAACCTGGTAAGGTAGTTAGCTATTATTATGACCATCTTTCAAGAGATGGATACTAGTATGTAAAATAATGAATATATCCTGTCTCATAAAAAAAAAGACTGTTGGACAAAAACAGAGCTGTATCAAAAAACGGTCATGTAAAACAAAGGGAATGTCTCAGTGGCCTTCTGCATGGGTCCACAATGCCTGTGATTAGACACCTGGGATCTTTTGAATTTTTTGTAATTGATAATGGCCATATTCAGTCATCCCAATATCTATTATGTTTCTCCAGTTTGGAGGTATAAATGAAGGCAGCTCCAAAGAATAGAAAAGGATTTTTAACAGTGCCAAATTTGAGAAGACTATAAAAGTGGTTCCTAAAGCAATTTTCCCACTGTGTATTACACTGGAACTACATCAGATGAAGTAAAAAAACCATTATCTACCATAACTGAAGGGAAGCAGTCTGCTGATCCCAGAACACAATAGGATTGACCTGTAGTATTTTGTTAGAATTTGTTTTCCCTACTGCATACTCACAGGTCATGTTCAGATACTCTTTGGATATAAAGAATATATATTTAAAACAGAAATTCAATAAATTTCTTTTTTATAGTTTTGAAGAGATTTGACTCTTAACACATATAATCTACACAAACATGGTATAGCTGTTACATAATTAGGAAACATGACACATCCTAGCACCTGTTAAGCTACTTCCCAATTTAAAACTTTTTTAAAGATACTAATCTGTATTTCCAAGTATTTAGGTCCCATGTAGTTAGCTAAACACTTTGGGACAGCTTATAAAAATCCTGATTTTTACAATGATTTTCTATATCTAAGAAGAGGGTTTACATTATTTAAGTTTTCATTCTTATCTTTAAGTATGATTTATGAATCTAAACACTTTCTGGAGGAATGACTTAATCTTCACATTTTAAAAAAGTTAAGTGTGAAACAAACATTAAAAGTAATATAATCTAATATTTACCAATTATAAAACTAATTTTGAAATGCAAACCCTAAAATTCAAAAGCAAAATGGAAACATAAACTTAAAAGAATAGCCAGTTGAGGATATAAACACACATTTTTTTATAAAACTGAAAAAATAGAAACCTATACTTAGAGAAAACTTTTATACATATTAGTAATATGATGTCAGTGACAAGTTCCTTTTAATCTGTAAAAGCCAAATTATTAATAGATTAATATCAAACTATCAGGGTCTGGAGAGGTGGTTCATAGAGTGCTTGCCTGGCATGTACAAGGTCCCAGGTTTGATCCCCAATACCACAACACCAATAAAGGAAAAACAGAAACCAGATGAAAAAAAAATTAACTGTTTTTTAAAAAAATCAAACTATCAAAAAAGGAAGTTATAATTGACTTAATATCTGCAAATATGAATGAAATTTTGTAAATTTATGCATTTCATTTCCCTATCTATATAAACACATATTGTTATCTGTATTTCCCATGAAAATAAAATTTATTTGAAGAAAATAATGAGATTGTGGCTATGTAATCTCTTTGAACATGAAATATAATACAATGAATACATAATTACTATATAAATATGTATATGATACTCAGGTTGCCTGCTATAAGCATTTTTTTAAAGTTTGGGTCTTTTCATTTAGAAATCATTCAGAGATAAAGAGATTAACTTTCCAAAGCAAACTACACAAAACCAACATATCTAAACATGTTGAAAATCAAAATGAGAGATATTAATAGCTCAAAGTTATAAAATATTTTACTCACAACATACTACATATGGTAGAAGCAGTCAGAGTTCTACAGATGAATAGGAAATCCCCAGCTCTAAGGAAATTTATGCCCTAAATGGAAACATACACTTCCCATTTGAATTAGCTATGGCTGCAGTGAGAAGGAACACCTAACCTACACAGAGCTGACACCTCAACAGGGCTTTTAGATGGGGAGTTTCACTTGGAAAGGGGTGGGTCTGCACATCAAACATGATGAATAACCTTAAACTTTAACGTTAGGTTAGAGGGACCACAGTGACCAAAGTTAGAGATGGAATAAACAAGACATGTCCTTGGAATGGCCATGGCAGTAAGTGAGTTGAAGACAGATTGCCTTGAGTTATGAAGACCTCCCCCATCTTCCTCCCCTGGTAAATGCATCTGGAAGGCTTACTGACAAATGGCAGGTAAGAGTAGGGCACTCAGGAGTAGGTCAACTTCTAAGAACAGAATCTAGACAACTGTATCTGGAATGAGGAGAAAAACTAGAAATGTAGCTGGTTTGGGCAACTTTTGAGATGGCTGCAAGACTATTGTGCAGGTGAGGAGATCACAGGAAAAGGCAAGGCCGGGGTTTATATTGGTGATGACCACCAGACTGTCCAGGTGGCCCTGGTGGAGGATGGATGCCAACACCACCAGCACCACTATCTTCAGTTTAGTTCTGACATTTTTTATTCCATTTTAAGTGGCATTCCCAGACTAATACAGGAAACTGCTTAACTAGTCCTGCATATGATGGCAGAACAGTGAGGAGACTGGCTAAATTAGAACAAAATGTCCATAGCCAAGAGCAAGAAATACATCTGACCAGATCATTTCCTTCTGCTCCCTGAAAATCCTTCAAGAATGCTCCGGCATCACCTCTTCTAGGAAGGATTCCCTGACCACTTCAAAATGTTGACTTCCTTTCCTATTTCATGTTCATGTTTCCTGCATGAAGAACCACTTTTATTATTAGATATTTCATATATAAATAAATGCTTACACCTCTGACTGCACCAAGTTCTAAGACTCTTTATTACCTGAATATCAATACTGAGTACACAAGAGGTAACTGAAAGGGAGGGAAGACAGAAGGAAAGAGAGAATGTTGTTAGAGCTGGCCTAGATCCTGGTCCCTGCAGGCCCCCTTTCTTCTCCTTCCTCACATCTCTGCCTCCTGATCTCCCCTAGCAGACTTAATTAGCTGAAGTGCCCAGGATTAATACCACCTGAGACAAGCAAGATTGAAACCTTATTTTCTATGACTTAGCATCACACTCCTTCCTGCAGCTCTGCTCCCCGATTGAGCCAAAAGACCACATTCCCTGGGTTTCTTTTGCCATGGTTGTGTTTCAGGCCTGATAGGCCATCGTTATTCTCCAGGCTATGATGAGGACCCCTCCATCAGATAGTGTAAGGCCACATGGCAGCCATGCTCGACCAACTCTCCTCAGGGCAAGCCCCAACAACCTACCTTCTATCAACTTAGTTACTTGCTGCTGGCTATTATCCTAGATTCCTCCCAGCATTCCTGAGGCCTGGACACATCTGGAGGCTTAACAGGAGTGAAACATAGGATCCCTGTAGGGATTTTAAGCAATGCAGTGATATGTGCCCAGGGAAAACCATTCTGTGTGTAGATGGAGGGTGAGAGGCATTCCACTATGCGTGTGAATGTTTAAGAAATCATTCATGAAAACTCTCTCTTTTAAACACATACAAAAGCTCTTTAAGTATGTTTTTCTTCATGTTAGAAATTCTGGGTAGCAACTTAGATTTTTTTGTGAAAAGAGTACTTTTCAAGATAACTGTTCTGCCTCCTATAGAAGGCATTCAATGACTAGTCTATTAATGCTAAGTTATCATTTCTATTCAAAAGACCCACGCCAGAAGAATTCTTGGAACACCTGAGAGAATCTGGGAATTAAAATTACTCTGACAATTCAGCCAACTAGGAACCATGACAGGCCACAGCACAAAGGTCGCATTGCCAAACTGATACTTATTTCAATATTTGTTGAGTAAATGGATGATGACTGTGTATACATACACATATCTATATGTACAAATAAATGTTGGATGAGAGTAAACACACTGACAATATCTATAGTGTGACAGCAAATAGCTAATGATTTCACTCATTATCAAGGATGCATTTTGCTACCTCACACAAACTGTATTCATGTATAAATGGATATCAATAAAAACAAACATTAGGAATTCTGTCCCAACAAATATTGAGAAACTTCAGAGAAATAGCTACTGATGTGAGGCTGCTTTGTCCATCTTTGGGCCATGCTTAGGTATACAGGAGAGAAGGCCCATGGTATATGTCTGGCTTTCATTTTAGCAAATGGCTTTCCATGCATTCCATCTGGGGCCAAGAGTTCATTTTTTATTTAGCAGTACTCCCTTACATTTATAGTTCGAAAAATTAACCTGCCACAGTATTACTTCAGGGGCAAGGTATAGAAATTCAATATTAATATAAATATATGTTTCACAGAGATAAGTTTTTATTGTTTATGTATATGTACTTATGATTAAATGACAATCATATATGTACAAAAAGCCAAAATTAATCTGCACTCTGTCAGAAACTGTCATTTTAAATGTCTAACATTATGCCTCAGGTGCTTTAACAGACCAGAAGAGAAAGCAAATTCCATAAACAACTGTTCTAATTGGGTTCAGTTAGCAGATTCTGGAGTTGTGTTAACAAGGCATAAAAGAAAGAAAAAGAAACATTATCTAAAGTAAATGCTTGTAAATTTTGTTCCTGCCTATTATGCAATAATCTGAAAGGAACTGAGGGATTACTTTTTAATTCTTTTCTTTTCTAGTTTTCTTCATATATAATTTAAAGATGTGTATGATGATTTCTTTACTATATATTCTAAAAGTACTATAGTCACAGGACCTTGTACGTGTAAAACATCCATACAGATGGGTGAATACTTATTTAAAATGCAATGTTTCCTAAGACTAAACCTCAGATACACACAAAAAGGTGTATGAATCTGGGCATCAATCCAAATGTGCCATAAGACAGTGCTATTGCATGTATTTTCAAATTATCAATAGAAGTTGAGACTTGTAAAAATAAGCCAAAGGAACGCATTATCTATGTCTCAACTGCACATCTCCTGGCCCTCTCATTCATTATTCCCAGTGTCAACAGAGCTTCTTGCCTATCTAAGGAAAAAATAAGGAGCAGAGGCATATTAAATTGAAATGGGAGTCAAGAAAACTATCTTCTTATTCAAACTCTGCCCTTAAAAGCTGCGTTGTCTTAAAGATGTAGCAAACTAGCACTAAGTCTTATTCCCTTCAACCATTAAAATAATGCACTAATGATGAATAACAATGCTATGCAAAGAACACCACGTATTTACCATCCATTTCCTTGTCTTGGGAACTCTGGAAGACTCCCTTTTCCCCAGTCTTCTTCTGGTTAGGTTGTCACTTGCCTGGTTCTGACCATTCAAACAACCATATCTGTTACCATAGTGTTATATAACCTACCATAACAAAAGGGCTAGATGAGAAAATAAAATTTATCTACATCATTATCTATATATACACAACACAATGTTTTATTCAGCTTTTCACTGAAGTGTTGATAATAAATAAAGCTTTCCCAAAAAATTAAGAAAACTTCAAATCTTTTTTAACATTAATGTAAAAGCTCCCTGAAAAGTATCATCCAATCATTATATGCCAACCATATACTCACTGAAGAAATTAGTATATATCTTTCTGTGCCTTTAACATATCTAGGAAATATAGTCAGAAACAGTCAATTTTCCCAAACGTTTTAACAGAAATGACTGAGTTAATAGGACCACATAACCCATATTCACTACTATGAAGTGTAACCAGTGACACTAAATTCACAGAAAGATTTATCTGAAGTCCAAAAATAAAAATTCACACCAATGTAAAATAATTCTCACACTTTAAAATCAGAACTGAGAGGATGGCATGTGACCATTTTTTAAAAAATATTCTAGGAGACATATTCTTCATTGTTGGTACTTAAAATTCAACAAACATTAAAATTTTAGGCATAACAATTTTATATACAAAGATTTTATCTTAATTTCACAATAAAGTATATGTATATACAATTTGGTCCCCTCCTGAGAAGCCGAAAAATGACACTTAAGTACATATTATTATTTTTTATGTGGTATAAAATTTCCCTGATAGAATTGTTTAAAAAATTATGCCCTTTAGAGTTCCTTGAAGGGCTATTAATTCAATTCAGTAAAAGGAATCTTTGATTAAATACAGGAAAATTACATCAATTCAATTGCTACTTATTGGATAAATACTATAACTTTACAAATATCCACAGATTTTCCATAGAATAAGGTCAAAAATCTGTGTTGGAGATGGCTAAATTTAGTATTCCCTAAAGTTAGTTTTTTGTTGTTGTTGTTTTGTCTTTTTCTTTTTAAAGAGAGAGGGACAGTGAGAGAGAGAGAGAAAGAGAGAGAGAGAGACAGAGACAATCAATTTTTTTTTTTTTGCTTAGAATAAGAGTTTTTAAAAAATCATTCCAAATGACTGAAATTTCAGTGAAAGAAAGGGTTACCAAATGTATTTTTTGCTGTTGAAAACATTTAAATATTTAGGCCCTAAAGTTCAATAAAATGTTTTCTCATTTCTTTTATGAACAAAAAAGACATTTTTATTCAGTAAATCACATATGAACCTGAATATTAAACTGAATATTTTTTTTCATCTATGTATTTTTTCTTTTTTTTATTTTATTTTTGAGCAACCTTACAAGATTTTAACAAAATAATATAAAATGTGTATATATTCTGGATAGAGAATCAATTTTTATTGAGTTTCTCACAAGCCTTTCACTGTTTTGACCCTTAGTTGTATACGTGGGTGCTGGGGTTTGAACTTGTGTACTCGCGCATGTTGGGCAAGTGCCATAACTGCCGAGCCACCACTCCAGCCCTCTAAATTTAATTATTAAACACAGCTTTCCAAAAATCAAAAGTGTTTTACAGCAATCTTCACATATCCAGAATTACATAAAACTATCAATGACCTACTTTAATGAAATAAATTAAAACCATCTTAAATATTTTTAATTTATCTTTTCTTAAGAAAGAGAGGCCAGTGAGAGAGAGAGAGAGAGAGAGAACAGAGAAGCAATTTTTATTTAGTTTTTCATGTGACTTTCATTCCTCAGAAACTTCATTGCGTATGTGGTGCTGGGGTTTGAGTTCGCGTACTTGCGCCTGCCAGGCAAGCGCCATAACCGCCGAGCCCCTGCTCCAGCCCCTTAATTTGTCTTTTTGATAGTGCTAAGTTGTTAATTTTAGGATTCAGGAATTAGAAATTACATCAAATTCAGGGAAATCAATGACTTAGAAGACAATAATATATATACCTTAAATAAATAGAAAATTGAGTAGGTCTATTTCTGAGTGTCTTAAAAGTACCAAAAAATCATGCATCTTATCACACAAGATAGAGCACACAGGAAATACAAGTCCAGTTACTATATTCAATTCTATATACACCAATTATGCACACATATATTTGAACAATGTGACTTGACAACATACAAGCAATCTCGAGGGCAGGTACATGAGGCCCCCACTCTCCCTCCTCAATAAACTGATTTCTTCCTTCTTCTTCTTCCTCTTCCTCTTCCTCCTCCTCTTCATTCCTCCTCATTCTTCTCCTTCTTCCTCTTCTCCTTCTTTCTCTGATGAGCACAAAGCTTCCTAGAGCCAAAGACTACATACCATGGATGAATACTGGAATACGGGATTTCAGGGGAATCTGTTTAGAGAAAACTGACTCATCTTTGGTGACACACCCTTTATCTGCTTTTTATTATATTTTGCCTTTCTTGCCCCTCCTAATGCAAAGTATAGTTATGATGGTTAGAGTGCCAGGAGCCTCATAAACCCTGAGGGATGGAAACTATACAATAGGAGCAAAGAACAGAAAAGAGCTTGAATCTTTGATGACACCATGGAATTAAAATATGAACATTCTAGTCTGCATCTAACTTACTTTTACATGAGACAGAAATATATTTCTATAAATTTTGTTTTGCTTTTTCCATTGTGAGCAGCCAACGAGATTTTGACTAATATAATTTGTCGTCACTTTTTAGAAATAATCAACAATAATAAATGCATTGTCTAGCTAACTTGTCTATTATTATAACTTGATTAATATATTTATCTAGACTCGATTTCAACTTTCCTTTATGCTATTAACATTATTAATCAGGCTTCTTAAAATACTATGGGCAATTTAGTAACATTTTCTTCATATATTGTGACTTAGAAGGAAAAAACTGCTGGGAACCCCTTGAGAAAAATCTTTTTCTAACTCCCCAAGAATAAAATATTATGAAAGATTCTGTAGACTTATATTTTCTAAAATAATTTAGGGAAGAAGAAAAGAAATAGACATTTACTAATCTCCTACTTATTCTACTACATACCAGACATTTTTGTTAAATCCCCATAATAAGCATCTTAGGTAGTTAATATTACTCTCATGCTTTTAAAGAAAAGGCTCATAAATAGTAAGTAAACTTTCAGGATCTTTACATAATAATTCCAACTTCATAATTCCATACTCTTTTCATAATACGGTATTATAGAACATGTACAGACCTGTGATGATATGAAGACCATTTTCTAGTTTAAATTCTTTTCTATTATTCCTATTTCCAAGATTATTTTTTAAAAAAATCAAGTGATTCCACATAGGAACAATTATTACACTAAAACTTCCTATTTAAGGTCAGGAAATTTTTTTGAAACCCTAACGATCTTCACAATCACACCTATTTCAACTCTATATATGAAAAGTGACAGTAAGAACAAAACAGAGAGGGAGAAAGAAAGAGGAAGAGAGAGAGAGAGAGAAAGAGGCCAAAATCATTTACATTCATCTAGATCTGACACAAAAAGAACCCTATTCTTTATATAATTTTCTCTCCTAATATATTATATATATTGGGGCTATGAAAGCTTTAATCTTCCTAACCTAAAAATAAAAATATAATTGGTTACAAGATTTTTGTATTAAAAATTCCCAGAACTGAATCTCTTCTTCCTCTCTCTTTGATCACTTTCTTTTTCTCTAATCAAGCATAAAAAAAAATAAAGAAAAACATCAACACTAATTTCTTTTTTATTTTTCAAATTAAGTAGATGATATATTAAGCTCTCAGGGACAAAGTCAGGAAAAGCAAAAGAAAGTTAATATGGTGAAAAAAAGGAAACTAAAGTCTCCAAATGTAATTCTGTTGTTTTAGAATTCATATTAGAAGAGACTGTCACTTACTATATATGTGTTCATGTCAATAGACTACAGCTGTTACACTGTATGCCAAAGGTAGAATTACAAGGTTCGACAAGAAGAAAAACTGTATTAATATTTTTTTAAGTCAGTTCAAATAATATTTAGGCAAACTGAAGATATTTCTGTCATAAACTATTTCCTATAATAGCTTATTTTTGTAGTTGATAACTACAGCAAAATTAACTTTCTTTTAAAGTATCACAGAATTTATTAAACATCTTGTGGTTGGTATAATAAAAATGATTTTAAGTTAAATAATGGTCAAGACTTACCACCACCTCCACCAAGAAGACTGGCATTTGCTGTTGAAAACAAAATAAACAAAAGACATTAAATAATATATACAAAATATAATATGCCAGAGTAGTTCAAGAAAAAGCTAGTAATTATCATGTGTCTTTGACAAATACATATATACAAAATATGTACTTTCATATAAAGGTACCTTTTATCACTATTTTATGATAGTATGAGAATTAAAATATTTCACTCTTTTGCCTCTTTTTTCATTCTTCAAATGGCTATTTTTAAAATGCACATCCTTCTATTAAAATTAAGTACATACTGAGATACTTTTACTCTCCATCTGTATCTAAATTAATCTTCTGAGCTTTCCATTTTATCAAGTAGAGATAGAACAATGTTATTTAGGCAATTTCAGTGGTTTCAAAGGAAAATGTAATAAGAAAGTATAATGATTATAATGATATTTTAAATTAAATTAAACACCATCAAACAAAACTATCTTAAAGCATTCTGCAGTAAGAAACATCTCAAACTTAAATAGTAACACATTCATTAATTTTCATATTAACTTTTTTATTTGGGGAAAACAAATATTAAACAATGTGCAATTTCTTAACTAATTCTCCATTCGTTAATCCCACATATTTATAGATGCCAAATAAGTATAAGAAAAATTCCATTTGGATTTCCTTTAAGAAGTCAAATTTTCTGAAAATTCCTTTGCAGGCTTTTGCTACCATATAAAGCAACATTATGCCTATATTTATCTAAACATTATAACCAGAAAATGTTGTTCAGCATATACATAGAATTCTGATGTACTATTTCATAGTATTAAAAAAAAGTCCTGCAGTAGTATTAGGAAAATAGGTTGCAATCACCATTCCCTTGTTGTGGAGAAAACATGAGTTAACAAATGATTAAATCATTTAGGAAAGAAGAGTGAAAGTTTTTTCCTTGAAATTTTGTGTGTTTTCCACAGACCATGTGCCACAATCGAAGAGGAGTAAATATCCATGTTAATGATCCAATAAATAATGGATCACATGAAGAACAAATGTCTACCTTTATAACATCTGATGGCTTGCTGATTATTACACTAATAAAGAGAATTTCATAAAAAATACTTGGAAAACAAATGCCCTTGAAGATCTTTTTTAATATTAGGGCATCAAATTTGTCTTTCCTAGTCTTCCAACTATAAGGCTGTCTAGTTGCTGCTGTTTCCTTCCCCTTCGTGTTTTTGTACCAAAGACAGAGTAGCACTGCCATTAATTAGATTATTTTTACTTGAAAATTAAAATCATGTGCCACCCTATCATTGAAGTCTCCAAAGTTCTCTGCCTTCACAATGGAAGTGTGTAATATTTACACAAACTTTATCCAGAACTTAACATCCTCCTGAAAATTCAGCTTCGTAACTGCTGAAGTGGTATAGTAGCTTGTTGAAGCTCATGGACAGATAGAGAATTTTAATTTGTCTCATACCCCATCATGGATGAGGGAAATTTCATAATCAATTCATGTCTCTTGGCTAATCCAACATTTTCTAAATCATAGCTACCGGCATTTATAAAACTACATGCCATTTCATATACCTGCTGATTTTTATTTTCATATTTGACTGAGAACTACTTCCCTATCTATAGGTTTTCCAGATCCCTGTGACTCCATCTTTTGTCCTCCAATTTTCACATATTCATTCATAAGAAAAAACGTTTCCAATAGCAAACAACAACAATAATAAGTAGTAGCTCTTAACTCAAATTATCATGCCCAGGAGCACAATAACAAAATATAATCTATTTTCATCCTGTGTTTTGCTTATTAAAGGTGGAGGTTGTCTGTGTTGAGAACACAGCCCAAGATTCATCTGCTTAACCTGGCACTTGTCCAATAGATGTGGGTGGATGAGTGGGAACTGGTGTAGGAATTAGAATTATAGTCCTGGCCAACCATCAAGTCAGTTTATGTCAAATGTATGCTCATATCTAGATAAGCATACCTGTAAGTTTTCACATTGCCATAGAACTATTTTATGAAATTGTTGCATTTACCTAGTACACAATCACTTATGATAACTTCATGTCATCACCATTGCTGTATAGAATCTTAATCTAAGATGCTCAATCATATTCAGATCTGTTTCAATAAGAATCCTAATAATTTGTCCCAAGAATCCATCAAATTTAAGTGTATTTGTTCAATCTCTGTTTTTTAGTTCTTTAAAAAAGTTGCCTATATTAGCAATCAAGGTAATTTTCTTAGGAAAAAAATGACAAAAATAGGCAAAAAGTGACAAAAAAAAATAGAGTGAACTTCTGTTGTGACTTCTAATAATACTTTGTTTCCATAAAATACTATAATAAGTGATTATCCAGCATTTATTGCTCAGATGAATTAATATTTTCTCAATTTTATGGTAGTGAAAATTAGCAGTGCATTTAAAGTTAATAATCATTAATTTCTACCTAATTACTTCTAATAAATTGAGAAATATCCAAATTAGATGGAAAGTTCCCTGAGGACAAGGTCCGAGTTTAATATAAGTTCAGTCTGCATCTAATAATTTTTTTAAAGAGAATTAGTTTTTTATTTAGTTTTTCATGTGGCTTTCATTGCTCACAGACTTCGTTATATAGTTGGTGCTGGAGTTCGAAGTCACATGCTGGTGCATGCCTGGCAAGTGCCGTAACCACCGAGCCACCGCTCCAGCCCTAATAAATTCTTAATATATTTTTAATATGAGATAATTGGTGGATTTAGTCAATTCTTTTCTTTTCTCTCTCTCTCTCTCTTTTTTTTTTTTACATAAGAGGTATTTATTTACTGAAGTATGTGAAAATAGCAAACTTTGGCTCTTTTTATGCATAAAGTCAAGGAGTATTAAAAAAATTGAAGATTATTCTAGATGCTTAGTGATTGAGAAGGTATGTAATATATTTACGTCCCTATCTAAATTTCTTGCTAGAGAAAACGGTGAACATACTTTTTATTATTCCTGGAGTTTCACAGACAAGTCAAAGGAGAAAAGGAAGTTTATGAACACAATGTCACTGCTTCTAAAATACTATTTAAAAATCTTTTCTCTGTGCATCCTTATTAACCTACACTTTTGAATTCATATTCTTTGAAAAAAATGTCCCTGAAAATACAAAGAAGGAGGGATAAAATTAAGTTACAATAATTGTCTCAAAGATTGATCCAATCAAAAAACGAAAGTCATTGCAAGTTAGTGAATATGGGTATGGTACTTTTCCCTCTCCCACCTCCTGCCCAAAGTACCTTAACTGAACGAAATGAAAGTTTCACTACTGATAAGGTGAAAACAACACTGAACATAAAATGTGAAAAAGGTAATCTGAAGCTAATTTCATAGTGGTAAATATGGAGAATTTATCCAGTACCCTGAACAAATGTTAAAATTTTGAAAGTCTATGAGGGTTTTTTCTTTCATTTCAACCTAGTTTTATTTTTTTAATTAAAATTATCAAAATTCTATAGGTATAAATATTCACAGTTTAATGCATTAGGCCAAAAAATTTGAATATAACATAGAAAGCTCTGTCATGGGATAATTAACCTAAATGAAAAATGATTATGACAGTTGCCAACAGCATATTATTTTATGTTTTTCCCAAAATACAAATAAAATGTTATACTACCTTTTTCCTAAAGAAGTCTCTTCAAGGACTATCTATGTGTGTATCATATTTAGAATAAGATTATTAAAAAATAAACACAAAAATAAAGTACCAAAACATGTCATATCAAATTATGGATCAAATTATGAAAAATAAAATTATTATGCAGACATCTAATCATACCTGACTGAAATTTTCTTTTTTTTCTTATTTTTTTTCCCCTTTATTAGAAGTATATTGCGATACAGGATACAGATGAGGGGGAAACATTGTCAAAACTGTAGCAGTCAATGTGTATAAAGTTTGATAACCAGGGGTAATGCTAACGCATAGATAAGCTACTATGGGTTTCATCTATTGC